>JBBHAA010002021.1:417500-582500 GCA_037953035.1 Aquarana catesbeiana | reverse complement strand
TTTATTGCAATATGTGTTTTTTTTATTTTATTTTTTTTATCAGCCCTGTTGGGGGGCTTTGGTGAGATATCATGGGTCTTACGTAACAGACCTCTGATATCTCCCCCTTGAGACAGAGAAAGAGACCAAGGATAGAGATTCCCCAGTCCCTTTCTCTGCAGCCTCAGCTGCACTGAGAATGAATGGAGAGAAGACAGCGGCTCCTCTCCATTCATAAACTGACACATCGTAATCACAGGAGATTACAATGTTTCATCTATGTGAATGGACAGAGTCAGCTGACTCTGTCCATTCACAAAGGAAGGAGGAGGGGGACGGCGGAACGGAGGGGGACAACGGAGGGGGACAGAGAAGGAGAGGGGAACGGAGGGGACAGCGGAGAGGCACAGCAGAACAGAGGGGACAGCGGAGGGGGACAGAGAAGGAGAGGGGAACGGCGGAATGGAGGGGGACAGCAGAGAGGCACAGCAGAACGGAGGGGACAGAGAAGGAGAGGGGGATAGCAGAACGGAGGGGACAGCGGAGGGGGACAGAGAAGGAGAGGGGAACGGCGGAATGGAGGGGGACAGCCAGGGGCGTATGGAGGGGGTGGCTAGGGGGGGCTGAAGCCCCGAACGTGACCCCAAAAAGCCAGAGTCTATGGAATGCTGCATTCCATTGTCAGCCCCAAGCGCCGGCGCCGGGACCGATCTGATTGTGAGTGCGGGCCGAAAGTGGCCGAAAGTAGCCGAGTCCCTGAGTGCCATAGCGGCCGAAAGTAGCCGAGTAAGTCCCCGAGTGCCATAGCGGCCGAGTGCGGCCGAAAGTGGCAGAGTGCCGCAGCTCCCGCCTTCTGGAGCGGGACGTGTGACGTCCATCTTAGCCTGCAGTCTCCAGAAGGCAGGAACGCTACATTCCCGCTCGGGCAGGAGGCTTTCCTCTCCTCCTCGGCTCCTCTCTGACGGTGACAAGTGACTGACTGCCTGCTGTGACCGCACACCACGGCTGAGGTAGGTCAGACACGCAATGTGTGTATAGTGGTCAGTGTATATAGGTCAGGCAGGTCAGTTTATATAGGTCAGTGTATACAGGTCAGGCAGGTCAGTGTATGTAGGTCAGAGTATACAGGTCAGTGTATACAGGTCAGTGTATACAGGTCAGTGTATACAGGTCTGTGTATATAGGTCAGGCAGGTCAGTGTATGTAGGTCAGTGTATGTAGGTCAGTGTATGTAGGTCAGTGTCAGGCAGGTGTGTTTACTGGTCAGCATTGATAGGCACTGGTAAGTCACACAACCCCACCACGCAGCCCAAAAAAAAGCCGCGCCCCCCCCCCCCCCCCGGTTTTTGGACTTCGGGCTGAAGCCCCTGGTCTTTTTGCCACCTAGCAACGCCCCTGGGGACAGCGGAGGGGGACAGAGGAACGGAGGGGACATGGAGGAGGATGCAGTGACAGAGGTGACCGATCACCGCTGTATGTCACTAAAGCCGCTGAAAGCCGCTGGGGGAGAATCTTGTAACTCCCCCACGCGCCGATCACAGCTGACTTCCAGGTATCGGCGGAAGCATCGGGAGCATTTGCCCGTGTACAAGTACTTGTACTAGTATCGGGACAACCCTAATTCCTATGTAACTGTCTGTAACTGTAGTATACGACTCTTCTGTATGACTGATTTGATGTTTTCTTTTTTTACTCTATTGTAGAGAATAATGGCATTGGAAGGAAACGAGACCTCTCACATACTCGTATATGTGGATGAGGCTGGCTTCAACCTGGCCAAGGGCCGAAGACGTGGCCGTAATTTTATTGGCCACCGGGCCACGGTGGATGTCCCAGGCCAGCGAGGGGCAATATAACTATGTGTGCTGCCATTTCTGAGAATGGTGTGGCCACTCACATCCCCAGTCTTGGCCCATACAATACACAGAAGCTCCTCATCTTCTTGGACCGCCTTCATTTGGATTTGATCCCTGAAAATGAGAGAGGTCTCATAGGGCCTCACCTACCACAATATATAATTGTATGGGACAATGTGAATTTCCACAGTGGCCTGCTTATCAGGGCCTGGTTCACTGCTCATCCAAGGATGGATATGGTGTTCCTACCACCTTACTCTCCTTTCCTCAATCTTATTGAGGAGTTTTTCTCTGCTTGGAGGTGGAGAGTGTATGAGCATCGGGCTCAAAATCAGAGGTCCCTGCTCCATGCAATGGATGCTGCCTGTGAGGATATTACAGGAGATCAGTGTAGGGGATGGTTGCGACATGCACGCCATTTCTTCCCTCGTTGCATCGCAAGGGAGGATATACGCTGCGATGTTGACGAGAATCTGTGGCCAGACAGACAGCAGCGTGTGGATGGGCAGGAGGGTGAGGACGGTGGCCAGTGAAGAGATGTTACGGTAGTTGTGAAACTCCAGCTTTATTTACAGCATTGTAGGCTAAATGTAATTTTCCTTGTTTTTTGTTTGTGTTTATATTTTTGTATATTACTGTATAATAAATTTTCTTTTTACTCTAATGTATGGACTTACTGTAACTTTGTGTGTAAATGATAATGGTTACAATACTGTAAAGTGATTTTTCCTTGGCAGTATGAGTGCAATCTGTGATGTCAAACCTTGGAGGCTACTCTTACCCTAAAATCTTTTCTTTTTTTTCAGTTTTATACACAATTGTATTCAGTTAGCTAGACAAAAACTGTAATCATTGTCAATGAAGGACTGGGCTAAGACTGAAAGGTGGACATGAGGAATATTGAGGGATATTGAGGGATGAGGGATATTTCAATGGTCCTCTGCCTTAGGCTAGGTTCACACTGCTGCGGTGCGGGAACGCAGCAAATTTACTGCGGGTTCCCGCATCGCACCAACTCGCATGGCAGTTTACACTGCCATATGCGAACTGCTGGGGAGTGTCATACAATGTTAACGACACCCCAGGTTCAGCTCGCATATCGCACTGCGAACTGACAATTCGGACATGTATCGGATCGCATAGGTGTGAACACCCATGCGATCCGATTCTGGTCCGAACAAAAAAAAGGGTCCTGTGTGAGTTTGGACCGAATGCGGTGCGATATCAGCCATACTATCTGTATGGCTGATATCGCACAGCACAGACATCGCATGTGATGTGAACAGCAGTGCACTGCAAATCACATACGATGTCTGCCACCGCAGCAGTGTGAACCCAGCCTTAGAGACAAAACATCTAAACATTTTGACTTGCAGTGCTTACACAATGCCAAAGGGACGAAGCATTTTGGGGGCACTGACTATTTGAATGAGAAAGAAATTTATTTTTGACACATGAGTGAACTGTTTTGGGAAAGATATGAGCTTTTGAAGGTGAACCATGGTGTTGTGCTGAACCATCCAGGTTATTTTGGCAAAAGCACCAAGAGAGTGGAGAACGTCTGGTCTGTTTCAAGAAATGAGCCAAAGCAATTGAGAAGAATCTTTGCCATTTTGGTAGCACTGACTCTTTATATGGGAAAGGAATATGGTTTTGAAACATGAATGAACAGTTTTGGGAGAGATATGAGCTTTTGCACGTGAGTTAAAGTGTTGTGCTGAACTGTAAGACTGTTTTGCCAAATGAACTTAGAGTTTTGAGAATGTAATTTCTGTTTCAAGAAATGAGCCAAAACAATGGAGAAAAACTGTAATATTTATATATATATATATATATTTTCTATTCTGTTCTATTGTTTTCTATGCTATTATTTTCTATTCTATTCTAATCTTTTCTATTCAAACTTGATTTCAGTCTATATGAAATTTGAATTTCGGAAGATGTTATATATGATATATATATAATATTTTTTTCTATTCTGTTCCATTGTTTTTCTATGTTATTCTTTTCTATTCTATTCTAAACTTTTCTATTCAAATTTAAATTCATTCTAGACGAAATTCGAATTTCAGAAGATGGCTTCCGTATAGAATGAATTCAAATTTAAATAGAAAATATTAGAATAGAAAATAATAGAAAATGGAGTAGAAAAACAATAGAACAGAATAGAATAAAATATAATATATATATATAATGTTTTATTCTATTCTATTGTTTTTCTAGTCTATTCTTTTCTACTCTATTCTAATCTTTTCTATTCGAATTCGAATTCATTTTATACAAAATTCGAATTTCGGAAGATGGTGATATATATATATATATATATATATATATATATATATATATATATATATATATATATATATATATATATATATATAATTTTTCTATGCTGGTCTATGGTTTTTCTATGCTATTCTTTTCTTTTTATTTCTATTTTATTCTAATCTTTTCTATTTGAATGCAAATACATTCTTTACGAAATTCGAATTTTGGAAAATGGTTATATAGGAAAAAAAAATTATATATATTTACATATTAACATCTACTAGAATTGGAATATGGCACAGAATGAATTCGAATTTGAATAGAAAAGATTAGAATATATTATATTTTTTTCTATTCTGTTCTATTGTTTTTCTATGCTATTCTTATTTTCTATTCTATTCTAATCTTTTCTATTGGAATTCGATTCAATTGTATATGTAATTCGAATTTCGCAAAATGGCTATATGTAGTTTGCTTTTTCAAATTCGGTCAAATTTTTTCGAATGCAGTCGAATTTTTGTGAATTTGATAGTTTTTTTGAATGCGGTAGAATTTTTTTCGGATTTGATAGTTTTTTTCGAATGCGGTAGAACTTTTTCAAATTTGATAGTTTTTTTTCGAATGCGGTAGAACTTTTTTCGAATTCAAATACGAAACTAAACAAATCCCAAAAATGAATGTAACGAATGCAACTAATTTAACTAAACGAATTTAGTTAAATAACGAATCGAAACTAAACAAAACTAAACAAATTTTTTCATCCTGCACATGTCTATATGCTGTTATCCGAAGTATAATTGGAATTTGACCCATATGTTGTTATATTTGAACAAGCAAATTGTGGCAGGTGACGTGGCAAGTGGACAATCCACAACTTGTGTTAGGTGACATGGCAAGTGGACAATACACAACTTGTGGCGGGTGACGTGGCAAATGACAATCCAACTTGTGGCAGGTGACGTGGCAAGTGACGTGGCAGGTGATGTGGCAAGTGGACAATCCACAACTTGTGGCAGGTGACATGGCAAATGACAATCCAACTTGTGGCAAGTGATGTGGCAGGTGATGTGGCAGGTGATGTGGCAAGTGGACAATCCAAAACTTGTGGCAGGTGACGTAGCAAATGACAATCCAACTTGTGGCAGGTGACATGGCAAGTGACGTGGCAGGTGACATGGCAAGTGACGTGGCAAGTGGACAATCCACAACTTGTGGCATTTGACGTGGCAAATGATGTGGCAGGTGATGTGGCAGGTGAGGTGGCAAGTGGACAATCCACAACTTGTGGCAGGTGACGTGGCAAGTGGACAATTCACAACTTGTGGCAAGTGACGTGGCAAGCGGACAATCCACAACTTGTGGCAAGTGACGTGGCAGGTGACGTAGCAAGTGACGTAGCAAGTGGACAATCCACAACTTGTGGCAGGTGACGTGGCAAGTGGACAATCCGCAACTTGTGGCAAGTGACGTGGCAAGTGGACAATCCACAACATGTGGCAAGTAATGCGGCAGGTGACGTGGCAAGTGACGTGGCAAGTGGACAATCCACAACTTGTGGCAGGTGACGTGGCAAGTGGACAATCCGCAACTTGTGGCAAGTGGACAATCCACAACTTGTGGCAGGTGACGTGGCAAATGTTGTAATTATTTTAGATAATTCATAGAGCATATATACTCTATATATAGGCAAATGCAAGTATACAACTGCTCTCTCTGCTGTTCACTCTGATCAAAATGGCAGAAATAGTTAAAATAACATGCTTTCTGAGCTTGGGGAGAGTCTTATAAGGTTATCTTATAAACGCTTCTAGACGCAAATGCGGTAAAGCGCCGCTAGACGCGGCATGCAAACGCGGCAAAACATGCGTTTCTAAATGCCGGTTTCAGCTTTTAAAAACATGCGTTCAGCAGAGTTTGCACTGGCGTCTCGTGTGCATGGGGCCTTATATCTATTGTACAAAATGTAAAGCTTATATAAAATTAATAATATTTGAGTATTTTTTGTTTTCAAAAAGTTTTTTATTTTATTTTTAAAGAATAACAGAGAGAGGGTTACAAATCCAAGACAATCAGTGGATTGAATACAGGGGTGTAAGGATACAAATTATATGAAAATACAAAGTACAAATATAAACTGTTGAGTTATACATATCTGTTAGAGCTATTGAGCTATTCTGAAAGTCTGAGATTTAACTAAATAGAAGAGACATATCTAGAGACTAAATCAAGGGAAAAGAAAAAAAAAAGTCCAAAGCGGGAAAATAGAACTTACAAAATCAAAATGAAAAGAAAAGAAAACCATAGGTCTGTCAGGTTTGGAGCCTAAATAAGAACCAGGGGTTCCAGATAGCATCATATTTAGGTATAGTGTCATGTAGGGTGTGGTAGATTTTATCCGCCAACATCATGTGATCTATTCTTGCAATAACTTGAGAGTATGGTACTGAAGCCGATTTCCAATGTAGAGCAACCATCCAATGAAAAGCTATACAGATAGAGTGGATCAGCTTAACCAAAGGTTTAGGGGTGTCTGATGGGGATTGAAATAATAAGCAGTGTTGGTATGAGATATTAAGAGGTTTGCCTGCTAATTTATCCATAACTTTAAGTATCTCATTCCAAGTTGGACGTAGTTTCTCGCAGTACCAAAATATGTGGAGAAATGAGCCTTGTTGCATACATCCCCTAAAGCAGAGAGGGGATGATTGTGAATTCGCATTGGGGTGTAGTACCAGCGTGTTATTAGTTTAATAGCAGTTTCACGGACCATGATAGATTTAGTGCATTTGCGTAGGTTCTGCCAGCCCTTCACCCAGTCAATGTCATCTACCTCAGAATCTAGTTCCGATTCCCATTGAGCTCTATATTTTAGGGTTGTTCCTTCTGAGTTAGCTTCTAGATTGATATAGACTAGTGAGATCAGACCTTTTTGGCGGGGTGAGTCGTGACATATGTCTTCATATAGAGTGGTGGAGGTCGCCACAGGTCCAGTGTAGTGTTTTTGGAAGAAGTGACGTATTTGTAAGAAGTGGTAGAATTCAGTGTTTGGAATCTGGTATGTGGATTGTAGTTGAGAAAAAGAGATAAAGTTTGAGTTTATAAGAAATTTATCTAACGTAATTAGTTTTAGGTCAATCCAGAGTTGGAAAGAGGAGGGTCTGTCAAAGGCCAATGGGAATCTAGAATCTCCTAGGAATGAGGCACCTAGAGGGACAGCTGAAATGAGGTTGTATTTTTTTTTATATGTGTCCCAAAGTTGAAGACCGTCTTGTGTGATCAGATTTTTAATGCCTACTTCTGGTCTGTTTTGATTGTTTGACCACATAAGGCCAGGGAGATATAGAGGAGCAATGGATTCGCTTTCAAATTGCACCCAAGGGACTCTGGAGTTATGAATATTCCATTGCGCTTGTTGGGTATATCTACTGGCTAGGTAGTAAAGCCATATTTGAGGGACCCCTAGACCACCCCTTTTGGAAGAACGGTAAAGAACTTCTTTGGCAAAGCGTGGGGGTTTGTCTTTCCATATGAATCTATTAAGCAACACCTGAATAGTGTGGAGGTATGTTTTAGAAATTTTAAGAGGCAGGAATCTAAAAATGTAGAGGAGTTTAGGAAGAATAGTCATCTTGAGAGCAGTGATTCTGCCCAGAAATGAAATGTGGAGGTGTGACCATAGTTTGAGGATACCTTTTATTTTGGAAACCATAGGTGGGAAATTTACTTCAAAGAGTCTGCGGTAATCCTTAGTCAGGTTGATTCCCAGATATTGAAGGTGAGAATCTGCCCAAATAAAGGGATAGACTGACTGAAGATGTCGCAGTTCTCCAGGAGAGTAGCCAATAGGAAGGGCGCTTGATTTAGCCAAGTTGATGGATAGACCTGAGATCTCTGCAAACCTAGAAAGAGTTTGAAATAAGTTCGGCAGAGAGACCAGAGGGTTGGTGAGAAACATTAGAACGTCATCAGCATACATTCCAAATTTGTATGTCGAATGGCCCTTAACATAACCCGAAATATCAGGGTCTTGGAATATAGCTATGGCTAATGGCTCGAGGGCTAACGCAAAAATTAAAGGTGACAACGGGCACCCCTGTCTCGTACCCTTGCCCAGGTCAAAAAACCTAGAGTTACAGCCAGGGAGCCTAATCCGGGTTTTCGGGTTACGGTAAAGGGCCAAGAAAGCTTGAAGGAATGCTTCCTGGAAACCCATCCTTTGTAAGAGTGTGGTGATGTATGTCCATGAGACGCTATCAAATGCCTTCTGTATGTCCAGGCTAAGCATGAGGAGTTTACGTGAAAAAAGGTTGGCATCTTGTATTATGTTTGTCGCTAGCCGGATATTATCGGTGATAAGTCTATGGGGTATAAATCCCGACTGAAAAGGGGAAATCAAAGAGGGGATAACACCTGCTAGTCTGTCTGCCATGATCCTGCTAAATATTTTTAAATCATTATTAATGACCGAGATAGGTCGGTAGTTTTGGGGTAGGGTGTGGTTTTTGTGGGGTTTCGGTATCAGGGACATATTGGCTAATAACATCTCTTCAGGGAAACTACCCCCTTGTAGGATACAATTAAATAAATGGGTCAACCTAGTGGTGAGGAGGGATGAAAATTTTTTATAGTATATGGAGGAAAATCCGTCGGGACCTGGGGCTGAGGCTGATTTTAAGGATTTGATTACATTCAAAACCTCTGCTGAAGTGATGGGGGCGTTTAGTTTATCAAGATGTGTAGGAGTAAGATGTGGTAGAGGAATGTTCTGAAACCAGGCCTCATCATCTGGTGAGGGTTTTAGTTGAGAGGGGGCCAGCAGAGAGGAGTAAAATTGTTCGAAGATATGAAGGACCTCTAGGGGATGGGAAGTGAGATGTCCTGAGGGGGTCATTAATCTATAAATGTGGGGTGGGCGAGATGAGTGATTTAACCTTCTGGCGAAGAGGGTAGAGGCAGAGCTCTCGTGAAGGAGGAATTTGGCTTTAGACCATCGCAGAGATTTTTCTACCCTCTTTGACAGGATGCCATCTAACTCTAATCTCTTTTGATCAATCAGTTGTCTGGTGGAGTCTAGGTGTAAGAGATTAGTATTTTTATATAGATCATCTAGGTCTTTAGTAAGGGTTAAGATGTTTTGTTTGTCAATTTTGTTCTGGGCTGAGGCTAGACTAATTAATTTGCCCCTAAGGACTGCCTTATGCGCTGACCAGACTACGGCAGGGGGAGTTTCTGGGATGGCATTGAAATTAAAATATTCTTCAATGGCTCGTGCGATTTCTGCCTCCACCACTGCATCTGAGAGGAGGGCTTCATTTAGACGCCAAGAGTAAGAGGTAGGTGCAAGCCTAATGTAAGTAGTGGTGAAGGCAGTAGCATGATGGTCAGACCAAGTGCAGGGGTGGATGCTAGCGTCTGTGGTGTTAGCGAGAATTATTGGGGTAGTGCAAATATAATCCAATCTTGCATAACTTTTATGAGGATAGGAGTAGAATGTGTATTCTCTAGAACCAATATTGAGGGCTCTCCAGGAGTCCACTAGCTGATGTTCCAGTAAGCTACTGGAGAGAGAGCGGGGAAATGATTTGGCTGATGGGGACAACTTAGATCTATCAAGGTTGGGGTTGGCAACCATATTGAAGTCACCTCCAATAATCATGTGTGGTGAATGAAAATGAGAGAGGCGGTCAAAGAATGAGTGAAAAAAAGAGGCAGGGGAGTCATTTGGAGCATAAATACTGGCAATAGTGAGTTCTCTGTTATGAATCTGGCCTTTGATTATGACATATCTGCTGTCTTTATCTTTAAAAACCTGTTTGACTTCCATTGGGAAGGATCTGTGCAAGAGTATGGCGGCTCCCCTACTTTTTGTCTGGTGTAAAGAGCAAAAAGCCTGAGGAAAGCTTCTGTGGAGGAATTTAGGGTGTGAGGAATGTGCAAAATGTGTCTCCTGTAATAGGAGAATTTGAGCTCCCAGCTGTTTATAAAAGGCAAAAGCCTTCTTTCTTTTAGGTGGGGAGTTAAATCCCTTAACATTGTGTGATACACATTTAATTAC
This sequence comes from Aquarana catesbeiana, assembly GCA_037953035.1. Lineage (NCBI taxonomy): Eukaryota > Metazoa > Chordata > Amphibia > Anura > Ranidae > Aquarana > Aquarana catesbeiana. Next base: position 572,342 of record JBBHAA010002021.1, on the reverse strand, counting down.
CATGGTAAATGTTTTTATTCACTATAATCTGGGGATAGATAGGAGCCAAATGTGTTTTATGACCAGTATCTATCATTTCAAGGGTCAAGCTGAGGGCCGACACACTCATGCACAGGAGGGTAGTGAAGCGTGACATACAAACATGCAAGCCATAAAGGCTTAATGAAGCATGTACCCTGCAAGGCAATAATGCAATAAAGATTCGATGTAAACATAGACTACCGGAAGTCCAAAACCTGTGGGTAAAAAAGAGAACCAAAAAAATAAAAGGAGAGAAAGATAAGAAAAAAAAACATAGGACTGATAGTAACACAAATGTCATCATAACTAGAAACCGGATCAGGTAATTGTAGAAAACCTGATAAGAAAAACACCTACTCCCGAGACTGCGAGGTCTCGAACCCAGCGTGAAAAATGTTCTGAACTTTGTAGATCAAGTGGGTATAAACCCAAAAAAAACAAAAAGAGAACAAGCCTGCAGTAATGACTCAAACCAAAAATAAAAAAGGTCAGAATCTGCAGGCTTCTGCTGGGTGGGGTGTGCATGTCGTAGCTCCAAGGGACCGACGTCCGGGTCTCTGTAAACTGGTGTGTGGTGCAAGTTGCTGGGGTATCTTGTAGTTGTCGGCTACGCTGAGATAATCAAGGAAAGGGATCTTCCAATCTGTCTCCGATGTCGTATCTGATCCTCCGTCTGTCTCTCCTAGTTGGGGGGGTCTGCCAGATGGGTGAAGGTCTAGGTGTAGAAGGGGGCCGGCGGATGACATCTGGTTCTAAAAGGCCCAATTTGACCAGGACCTCTTGGCCTTCCAGGAGTGATGTGGCAGAGTAGGTGGTGCCATTGTGGGGAATTACTAGCTTGAAAGGAAAGCCCCATCTGTAGCGGATGCGTGCAGCTTGAAGGGCAGATGTGATTTCTTTGAGGCCACGTCTCCTGTCCAAGGTGGCGGGAGAAATATCAGGGTAAATTTGGATGGTATGATCGTCCAGAGTGATGCGTTGTTGATTGCGAGCAGCTCTGAGGATCTCTTCTTTAATTAAAAAGTCCTTCATGCAAAGAACAATATCCCTGGGGGGCTTGTCATCAGGAGGTTTGGGTCTGAGGGCTCTGTGGATACGATCACATGTAAACGCTCCGGCATCGGTGTCAGGGAGCAGAGATTTGAATAGGCGAATTATTGTGGGGATGAGATCAGTAACGGATTCCGGTATACCTCTTATCCGCAGATTGTTACGTCTATTGCGGTTATCGAGGTCCTCGATTTGGGATTGCATTTGGGAAAAGGCCGTGGCTAGGGAATCATGTTCTCTGGATAGGTCACTGTATGCAAGTGCCAGCTCGTCGTGCTTAGTTTCCAGTCTTTCTGTCCTGGAGCCTAAGGCTGCGATCTCCTGGGAGAGTGTGTGAGAAGTTTTGTGCAGCTCAGTCTGGAACTTTGTAGCTAGCCTTGCGTACATGGCCTCCAGGCTGCTTTCTAGATCTAACTTGGTAAGAGAGGCTGTGTACTCACGGCTAGGGTCCAGGGGAGGCGTCCGAACTGTGGGATATCCTGGTGATGAGGCCGGAGACGGAGGTTTGCTTCTCCCAGCAGCGCCATTTTGAGACATGCCGCCAAGATCACGGGCGCGGAGGAGATAGTGGGTTAGGGTGTGCTGCGCCGATCCTCTGGGTTTTCTCCTTCTCCCAGGCATGCACCAAGCATAAGGGGCTCGAGGGGTGATTAGATCACTGAAAATAGAGCTGATATCGGTCCTGCTAAAGCCGTTATCTTCCCGGACTGAACGGAGCTAAAGTCTCAGACGTCCATCACGCTCAGAGTCGCGCATGCGCCCCCCATATTTGAGTATTTTTTTTACACAGATCAGTGCTCAGTTTCTCAGATGCAGCCTCCTCACTTATCAAGAAATGGCCAAAACAGAAGTCACCGCAAATCCAAATCTAGCAGTGATCTAATTTCAGACACCAGAAACTCAGAAAGTAGACAGGAAAGAGGTATTACCTGGAGATATTCTGGTTCCTCAGCTTAGAATTATACATACAGAAATGAGCTGATTAATTTAATCGCAATATACTGTGTTTTGCTTATACAATATTTTATTTCTGTATTTATTATGTTCAGGACAAAGCACATTTTAATTAATTTAGTTAAGTCAACAGTAGGGATGAGCCGAACACCCCCCGGTTCGGTTCGCACCAGAACCCGCGAACGGACCGAAAGTTCGCACGAACGTTAGAACCCCATTGACGTCTATGGGACTCGAACGTTCGAAATCAAAAGTGCTCATTTTAAAGGCTAATTTGCATGGTATTGTCCTAAAAAGGGTTTGGGGACCCGGGTCCTACCCCAGGGGACATGTATCAATGCAAAAAAAACTTTTAAAAACGGCCGTTTTTTCGGGAGCAATGATTTTAATGATGCTTAAAGTAAAAAAAAAAAAGTGAAATATTCCTTTAAATATCGTACCTGGGGGGTGTCTATAGTATGCCTGTAAAGTGACGCGTGTTTCCCATGTTTAGAACAGTCCCTGCACCAAATGTCATTTTTAAAGGAAAAAATCTCATTTAAAACTGCTTGCGGGTTTAATGTCATGTCGGGTCATGGCAATATGGATGAAAATCAGTGAGACAAACGGCATGGGTACCCCCCAGTCCATTACCAGGCCCTTTGGGTCTTGTATGGATATTAAGGGGAACCCCGCACCCAAATTAAAATAAGGAAAGGTGTGGGGCCACCAGGCCCTATATACTCTGAACAGCAGTATACAGGCGGTGCAAACAAGACAGGGACTGTAGGTTTGTTGTTAAGTAGAATCTGTTTGTAATTTTGAACATTTTTAACGTGTTTAGCTCCAGCCAAAAAATCTTTTCTAAGCTTTTTGGAAAACATAGGGAAGGGTTATCACCCCTGTGACATTTGTTTTGCTGTCTTTCCTCCTCTTCAGAAGATTTCACCTCACTTTTTTGTCCCAATGAAAAATGTTTTTTGAAAATTTGGGTTTTTTTGTGGAACAAGGATTGGAAAGCATCAGTGGAAAGGAGAAATTGTTTTCCCATATTAACTCTTACAGGAGAGAATTTCCCTTCCTAGGGGTAGATTTCATCTCACTTCCTGTTGTCTCCTTCCGTTTGCAAGTAGGAGTCGTTTGTAAGTTAGATGTTTGAAAGTAGGGTCCTGCCCTATATACTCAGCAGAAATTTGGGCCTTAGGTGTTGCTGTGGCCACAACACTGTAAGCCCTCACAGGGCCCTGCTGTGAAATATTAGATCAAGAATTGTAATTACATGCCCCTGTTGAACAGGAGCTGAAAAATTAGGCCTTAGGCACTGGTGCTGGTGCCACAACACTGCAACCCCTCACAGACACTCTAGTTGGAACGCAGGAACGAGCCCTGCTGCAAATTATTGCTTCAAAAATTGTAATTACACGCCCCTGTTAGACAGGGGCAGAAAAATTGGGCCTTAGGCACTGGTGCTGGTGCCACAACACTGCAACCCCTCACAGACACTCTAGTTGGAACGCAGGAACGAGCCCTGCTGCAAAGTATTGCATCAAAAATTGTAATTACACGCCCCTGTTAGACAGGGGCAGAAAAATTGGGCCCTAGGCACTGGTGCTGGTGCCACAACACTGCAACCCCTCACAGACACTCTAGTTGGAATGCAGGAACGAGCCCTGCTGCAAAGTATTACATCAAAAATTGTAATTACACGCCCCTGTTAAACAGGGGCTGAAAAATTGTGCCTTAGGCACTGGTGGTGGCGCCCAGAACCAAAAATGTTCTTACAAGCTATCAGCGTGATGATTGAGGAGGAAGAGGATAATTACTCAGGGATAGTCACTCAGCATCAGCATAGGCAGTCTTTGAAGGGATCTGAGATTTCAAAAAAAATTATTCGGTTACATCAGCATCAGGTGCTTGGTAGCTGGTGGTGATCCAAGACTCATTCATTTTTATGAAGGTCAGCCGATCGACCGAGTCGGTGGACAGACGCACCCTGTGATCGGTTACCACGCCTCCAGCAGCACTGAATGTGCGTTCCGAAAGAACGCTGGATGCAGGACAGGCCAGTAGCTCAATTGCATACTGTGCAAGCTCTGGCCAGTGATCCATCCTCAAGACCCAGTAACCCAGAGGATTTTCGGTGGGAAAGGTGTCCAAGTCTGATCTTGCCCCTAGGTATTCCTGCACCATGTAAAACAGACGCTGGCGATGGTTGCTGGAACCGATCATACCTTGGGGCTGCGGACCAAAAAATTGTCTGAACGCATCGGTCAGACGGCCACCTTCTCCACCGCTCCTTCTTTGACTGACCGAAGCCTCAGCAACACGTTGTCCAGAAACAGGAGTTTGTAACCTCCCAGTCTCTGGGAACGCGTTGCACAGACCTTTCTGCAAGGCCTCCCGAAGATGTTTCATCCTCTGCTCCCTCTGCGATGGCAAGATAAGGTCCGCAACCTTACCCTTGTAACGTGGATCAAGGAGGGTTGCCAGCCAGTATTGGTCCTTCTCCTTGATACCACGAATACGAGGATCCTTACGCAGGCTTTGCAGGATCAGGGAGGCCATGCAGCGTAGGTTTGCTGAGGCATTCGGTCCGGAGTCCTCTGGGTCACTAAGAACGACATGGTCCGCAGCCACCTCCTCCCAGCCACGTACAAGTCCATGTGTTTCTTGGGACTGATCCCTTAAAGACTGCTGCTGATGCTGAGTGCCAGGCTCCACCTCCATACTGACACAATCTTCCTCCTCCTCCTCTTCCTCCTCGTCCTCTTCCTGTGTGATCGGCGGGCACGCAGGAACACTGTCTGGATAAAGGGGGCCTTGAGAGCTAAGGAAGTCCTCCTCTTCCTGCCTCTGTTCTGCCTCAAGTGCCCTGTCCATTATTCCACGCAGCGTGTGCTCCAACAGGTGGACAAGGGGGACAGTGTCACTGATGCATGCACTGTCACTGCTCACCATCCTCGTGGCCTCCTCGAATGGTGACAGGACAGTGCATGCATCCCTGATCATGGCCCACTGGCGTGGGGAAAAAAAACCAAGCTCCCCTGACCCTGTCCTGGTGCCATAGTCGCACAGGTACTCATTGATGGCCCTCTGCTGCGTGTGCAGCCGCTGCAGCATGGCCAACGTTGAGTTCCACCTGGTGGGCATGTCACAGATTAGGCGGTTCTTGGGCAGGTTAAACTCCTTTTGGAGGTCCGTCAGACGAGCACTGGCATTATATGACCGGCGGAAATGCACACAGACTTTCCTGGCCTGCCTCAGGACATCCTGTAAGCCCGGGTACCTGCCCAAGAACCGCTGCACCACCAAGTTAAGGACGTGAGCCAAACAGGGCACATGGGTCATTTGTCCCTGTCGGAGGGCAGAGAGGAGGTTGGTGCCATTGTCGCAAACCACCATTCCTGCCTTAAGTTGGCGTGGCGTCAACCACCTCTGAACCTGCCCCTGCAGAGCTGACAGAACCTCTGCCCCAGTGTGGCTCCTGTCCCCCAAGCACACCAGCTCAAGCACCGCATGGCATCTTTTGGCCTGCGTACTTGCGTAGCCCCTTGAACGCCTACGGAGCACCGCTGGTTCCGAGGAAGAGGCCATGGAGGAAGAAGAAGAGGAGGGGGTGGAGGAGAGAGGTGTGTCACAATCAGCATTTTGGAGGCGTGGTGGCGGAACAACCTCCAACACTACTGCACCTTGTCCTGCATCCTTCCCAGCTGCCAGCAGAGTCACCCAATGCGCCGTGAAACTTAGGTAACGTCCCTGTCCATGCCTGCTGGACCATGAGTCAGCGGTAATATGCACCTTACCGCTGACCGCCCTGTCCAGCGAGGCATGGACATTGCCTTCCACATGCCGGTAGAGAGCCGGAATCGCCTTCCGTGAGAAAAAGTGGCGTTTGGGTACCTGCCACTGAGGAACCGCACATTCCACAAACTCACGGAAGGGGGCAGAGTCTACCAACTGAAAAGGCAGCAGTTGAAGTGCTAGCAATTTTGCCAAGCTAGCATTCAACCGCTGGGCATGTGGATGGCTGGGAGCAAACTTCTTTCGGCGGTGCAGCAGCTGGGGCAGGGAAATTTGCCTGGTACAATCTGACGTCGGTGTACCAAAAGCAGATTGCCCACAAGTACTTGGCTGTGACACACCTAATTCTACACCTTCATTCCTCTCACTGCAGGTCTCAGAGAGGACTGAAGGTCTAGTGGGGTTGGAAATCTCAGCTGATGAGGAGCAAGGAGAGATCCTCTTTGTTCTTTGGTGTGGGTCTTTTAGATACGCTTGCCAACGAACTGCATGGCAGGTCAACATATGTCTGGTCAAGCATGTGGTACCCAAGCGGGAGATATTTTGGCCACGCGAGATACGCTTGAGACATATGTTGCAAATAGCAGCGGTGCGATCTGATGCACTCGTCTCAAAAAAGGCCCACACCAAAGAACTTTTTGAATAACGCGCAGAGACTGCAGCGCCCTGCACATGTGGAGCTTTGGGGTGTGATGCAGTCAATGTGCTGCCCTTAGGCTGGCCCCTGGAGGGCATCCTGCCTCGTTGGTGATGTGCTGCCGCCTCCTCCTCCTCCTCCTCCTCCTCCTCCTCCTCCTCCTCCTCCTCCTCTCTCCTATCAGGCACCCACGTTGAGTCAGTGACCTCATCATCCCCTCCCTCCTCATCACTGGAGCAAACCTGGCAGTATGCTGCAGCAGGGGGAGCATGACTGCCAGATTGCTGTCCTTCTTGGGCACCCCCTCTGTCCGCGCTCATGTTACTGCCTTCATCGAGCTCAGTATCGTCATCAGAGCCTTCCAAACGCTGGGCATCCTCCTGGAGCATGTACCCAACACTGTGGTCAAACAGTTCGAGGGAATCCTCATGAGGACATGGTGGAGCTAGGGAAGGAGTCACTGATGACATTGAGCTGAGGGAAGAGGCCGCTGCTTTGCCAGACAAAGCACCCTGGGCATGGGTGAGAGAGGATGAGGAGGATGAGGACGGCTTGGTCATCCACTCGACCAAGTCTTCCGCATGTTGCGGCTCAACATGGCCAGCTGCCGAAAAAAAGGCCAAGCGTGTCCCATGGCCACGTGCTGATGAGGATGCACCGTCTCCACGACCAGCACTAGACACAGAGCCTGCTTGCCCTCTCTTATTGGCTTGTGACTGTCTGCCTCTCCTTCTTGGCCTTCCAGACATACTAATGGCCTGTAGCTGCACTAAGCTGGGATAGAACACCTGTAATTTTCTTCAAGTAGCTTTATATACTGTAACCAGACAAGCCTGCCTGTCAGTAGGAAGATAACAGGAACGGATCTAGCTGAACACTGTGAGCAGGACGCACTGTACTAAATGTAAATAGTCTAGCTGCCTGACCGTGGTACTAATAGGATCAAATAGAACACCTGTAATTTTCTTCAGGTAGCTTTATATACTGTAACCAGACAAGCCTGCCTGTCAGTAGGAAGATAACAGGAACGGATCTAGCTGTACACTGTGAGCAGGACGCACTGTACTAAATGTAAATAGTCTAGCTGCCTGACCGTGGTACTAATAGGATCAAATAGAACACCTGTAATTTTCTTCAGGTAGCTTTATATACTGTAACCAGACAAGCCTGCCTGTCAGTAGGAAGATAACAGGAACGGATCTAGCTGAACACTGTGAGCAGGACGCACTGTACTAAATGTAAATAGTCTAGCTGCCTGACCGTGGTACTAATAGGATCAAATAGAACACCTGTAATTTTCTTCAGGTAGCTTTATATACTGTAACCAGACAAGCCTGCCGGTCAGTAGGAATTTAACAGGAACGGATCTAGCTGAACACTGTGAGCAGGACGCACTGCACTAAATGTAAATAGCAGGAACGGATCTAGCTGAACACTGTGAGCAGGACGCACTGCACTAAATGTAAATAGCAGGAACGGATCTAGCTGAACACTGTGAGCAGGACGCACTGCACTAAATGTAAATAGCAGGAACGGATCTAGCTGAACACTGTGAGCAGGACGCACTGCACTAAATGTAAATTGCAGGAACGGATCTAGCTGAACACTGTGAGCAGGACGCACTGCACTAAATGTAAATAGTCTAGAAGATAACAGGAACGGATCTAGCTGAACACTGTGAGCAGGACGCACTGCACTAAATGTAAATAGCAGGAACGGATCTAGCTGAACACTGTGAGCAGGACGCACTGCATTAAATGTAAATAGTCTAGATAGAAGATAACAGGAACGGATCTAGCTAAACTGAATACAGTGTATATATATATATGCAACACCTGGGATGCATATATATACACAATACACTGTAAGTGCAGCTAACTGACTGACTGTTCTGCCTAATCTATCTAACTCAAATCAAATGACACTGTCTCTCTCTCTCTCTATCTCTCAGCACACCGGAACACACACTACACAGGGCCGCCGTGCAGGCGGCCTTATATAGTGTGGGGTGTGTACTAAATCCCCTGAGCCATAATTGGCCAAAGCCACCCTGGCTTTGGCCAATTACAGCTCTCTCTACTGACGGCGCTGTGATTGGCCAAGCATGCGGGTCATAGTGCATGCTTGGCCAATCATCAGCCAGCAATGCACTGCGATGCCGCAGTGAATTATGGGCCGTGACGCGCCACACGAATTTAGCGCGAACGGCCCATAACGTTCGCAATTCGGCGAACGATCGAACAGCCGATGTTCGAGTCGAACATGGGTTCGACTCGAACACGAAGCTCATCCCTAGTCAACAGATCCCTATTTGATATGTTATTTAGATATATCTACCTATAGAACACTATCTAAGTAGGTTTTTATTTTTTTTTTTATAGAAAGTTATAATTATTCAGGATTTATAAAGCACCAACTGCTTGTGCAATGCTTTACAGTACGAAGTTGACAGTAATGTTACAACACAATTCGACACAAGATGATTAGAAAGGTCCTGCTTAAGAGAGTTTACAATTAAAAAGGTACCGGCAAGTGATAAAAAAGTATTACCTGTGTGGGTTGAGCTGATGGCGAGAATATAAGTACATTTTTTATGCTATGACAGGATAGGTTTCCATAAAGAGATGAATTTTCAGGGATCAACTAAAGGCAGACAGAGTTGGCGGTAGCTAGACAGAGTGAGGTAGGGGGTTCTAGAGAATGGGAGAGGCTCTGGAAAAGTTCTGGAGGAGGTGAGAGGAAGCTAGAGAGCAAGAGCTCTTCGAAGTAGCAAAGAGGACAAGTTGGGTTGTATTTTGAGATGAGGTTGGTGCAGGGACAGCCCGTCCATTGTGGGTCCACGGGCGCCCCCCCATCCCTGCCACCACCCTCCCTATCCGTGCACCCAGCCCCTTTCAGGATGCCGAGCGCATGAACTCCTATGACAAGGGTGGGCGGGGGGGTGTTTTTTGAATCACTAATTAGAGCCAGAGGCTTCAAAATAGGGTGGGCACGGAGTGAAGAGCATTGCGTAACCGGAGCCCACCAATATGTGTTGCAACAGTGAATAAATATTCGCTGTTGTAACACTGATCCTTCTCCTGGCTAATCGAGAAGCAGTTCTGATACCCGTCACCCAATTGGCTAAAAGGACAGGCGATCCTATTGGATGCCTAGGAGGAGGGGAGGAGATGCACGGTGGAGGAGGAGGGAGGAGGAGAAGACATGGGAGCCGATGCCTGGATGCCCGCCACAGCCTGACCCCCTGCTGCCCCAATCCCCGCCACTACTCGGATGCCCGCTGACAACCGAACCCCACCTCAGCCTAGTGCCCGATTCCCACGGCTCCTTGGATACCCGCCGCTGCCTGATAACCGCTGCTGCTTGGTGCCCCGATTCCTGCCATGGATACCCGCCTAGGAGGAGGGGAGATGCCTGGCGGAGGAGGAGGAGAAGACACAGGAGCTGTTGCCTGGATGCCCACCGCATCTTGATCCCCACCACTGCCTGGTGCCCCGATCCCCGCCACTTCTCGGATGCCCGCCGATAACGGAACCCCACTGCAGCCTGGTGCCCGATCTCTGCCACTCCTCAGATGCCTGCCGATGCCCGATCCCTGCCGCTGCCTGGTGCCTCGATCCCTACAGCTCCAAGGCTGCCCACTGGTGCCCAATCCCTGCTGATGCCTGCCGCCTAGATGGGGTAAGTGCCGGAAAACTGACCAGCAGACAGCGGGGGGGGGCATGGGGGTGGTTGTTGCCTCTGAGGGGGGTGGTTGTTTGCCTCCCCCAACAAAAAAACACCATCTGCCTTTGGGTTGGTGATGTAGTTGAGGAATCAGTTGAGGGTGGCTTTGTATGTTGTTTGTATGAGGGTCCGCAGGAGATAAATGATTGGTAAGGTGAACAAGTCTGGCAGCAGCATTCCTGATATATTTAGCAGGGGATAGCTTGCATAGATGTAGGCCAATGAGGAGAAAGTTATGGTTGTCAAGGCTGGAAAGTAGCTTTGTGGTGTCATTTGTTATGGAGGTTATGGTGGCAAGAGTCGGACAGGGCTTGGATGTGGGGCCTGAAAGGAGCTGTCAGGAACCAGGTTTACACTTAATACCCTGGCATAAGGGGAGGGACTGATAGTTGTGCTCTTGGTTGACTGTTGTATAAAACTAAATCCCAGCAAACTCATTCAGTGGATCATGATCCTGATGTAAAAATTATAGAGTCAAGTGGGATTAAGTTTTAAATTATGAGTTTATTTTTTTTTATAGCAGTGGTGGGAGAAGGGGCCACTGTCAGGAACCATGAATCAGTTGGTGACAGAAAATGCAGTAACAATCACAGCTTTTAGTAAAATGGTAAAAATAGTAAACCTAGTGAAAACATAGCCAGGGTACGGTAGCCAAAGTGGGTAGTCAGAACATGCCAGTAAATCAGGAAGCTAGAGTTCAGCATAGTCAGAGACAGCAGACAGGATCAGGAACCAGAAGGGACGTCATCCATGCAAGTCTTCAACAGGAACACAGCAGAGAGTCACCAGATATGTTTGACCAAGGCAAAGGCATGGAAGGAATGAACCAGGCAGTTTAAAATAGCCAGAAGGGGCTGGCTGTGGGCTGGACTGATGAGCAGGAAATGATCACCAGGTGAGCCACTGTGGAATGATGAGTACTGGCAATTAACCGACAGCTGAGCAACCTGAGCACTGAGAAGGGGGAGCTGAGAGCCAAGCCCTGACAGCCAGCTATCTGACAACTGCTGCTCTGGAACCCATGTAAAAGCTCAATGGGGAACAAGTGTTATGCACACAAGGTCCCCTAGAGTATTTAATTTAACAAAAAAATTATAAAGATAATTATAAACAATACAATATTTTTATATAACTTCAGCTGCTTTTATCTCTGGATCAGCTGATAGAAATGACCATTGCTTATTTTGCAATAAATATTTTGAGTAAGTGAGAAATTAAGTGCGTGAGAAAATCACTGCTAATCTTTTTTGAGTTGCAGGGTAGCTTATATAAACAGTTTGCTTAGGCCACAATTTAGGAGGAAGATAAACGGGCACATTTTACCTTGAAATATAAATGAGAGCACATTATCTGAGAAAGAAAAGTCAAAAATGTTCTTGAGTGACAGGAGAGTATTTCATTTACCAATATAGATCCACAACTCTATATCCCACTGTATATTTGTGAGATTATTTATCAAAAAGGTCTACAAGAATAGATGCATTCAGCCCTTAGACTCACCATACACGTTTCAATATGAACATACAATCTCTGTGCCATCAATCTTAGATCTACCAAAATGATGTAATATGAAGATTTACCTTATCTTTTCAATAATTTTCATCCAGTCAAACATGCAGATGAATGATATACTTGTTGGTAGAGCTAAAGGAAATTGGATTGTGATATATGTGGTGAGCTTTACCCACTGAATAGTAAAATATAACCATTATTAAAACTATTAAAACATTATATATATTTACGGGAACTGTTTAAATAAAATCTACAATACTGGCAGTTCTAACTCATTTACAAAGATATCATCTCTACTTTTCCTTTTCTGGAATATTATGAAATTAGTTATCATTTTTTTCTTTTTTACTATTACTATAGTTGGAAACTATTCGTAAAGTTGTAAAAAGTCTGTTGGGGGATTTGGGATGAGGGAGCCATTTGGGTAATGTTCCCTGATTGTACTTGTGAATGGTTTCTTTCCCGATGCAGTCCAGTTGGTGGGTGCTCTCATTGGTTGCTTCCTCCCTTGTTCTGGTACCTTACACAGAACTAGTAACGAGTTAAATGTATCATGCATAAATAGAGGGCATGAGTGCCATCTAGCCCAGCCTCTTGAGAATGCCCATTGGAGAAACACATGTTCAAGTGGGTCCTGCTGGTACTGACGTCTTTCCCAGTCCACTGGGTTCCATTCTAACCAGAACACACAATGTCTCTCTTTACAGCTAGTGGAGTGACAGTAATTTACTAAGAGTGATTGTGCTATGTACTATATATGTGCCAAATATTGAGGCACCTATTATTATTATACAGGATTTATATAGCACCAAAAGTTTACGCAGCACTTTTCAACTTGAGGGTAGACAGTACAATTACAATACACTTTAATACAGAATGAATCAGAGGCCTGGCTTGTTAGAGCTTACAATCTAAGAGGGAAGGTCAAGAGATACAAGAGGTATGCTGATGGCGTAAATAAATGTAGAGTTGTTATGTGGGGGCCAGATAGGCTTCTCTGAAGAGATGAGTTTTCAGGGATCGTCCGAAAGTGGACAAAGTAGGAGAAAGTCGGACAGATTGGGGTAAAGCATTCAAGAGGATGGGAGAGGCTCCAGGGAAGTCCTGGAGGTGAGCATGGGATGTGGGGACAAGGGAGCTAGAGAGCAGGAGGTCTTGGGATGGGTGAAGAGAACGATTTGGTTGGTATTTAGAGGTAAGCTTGTGAGGAGGGAGTTGCAGTAGTTGAGGTGAGAGATGACCAGGGAGTGGATTAGAAGCTTTGTGGTGACATTGGTTAAAAAGGAGCGTATCTTGGAGACTTTGCTGAAGTTGAGGCGGAAAATTTTGGGTAGCGATTGGATGTGGGGCCGAAAGGTTAGTTCGGAGTCCAGGATTACACCTAGAACCTTGGCATGGGGGGATGGGTTGATAGTTGAGCTGTTGATTTTGACAGATAAATCAGGGAAGGTAGCATATAGAGGAGGAAATATCATGAGCTTGGTTTTGGATAGGTTGAGTTTGAGGAGGTGATGTGACATCCAGGCTGATATGTCTGTTAGTAAGTTGCTGATGCATGAGGAGACAGATGGAGAGAGCTGGGGGGGGGTAGAGAGATAGATTTGGGTGTTATCAATGAGAGATGATATTGAAAGCCATGGGAGGCAATCAACTAACCCAGGGAGGTGGTGTAGATTGAGAAAAGGAGAGGTCCAAGAACAGAACCTTGGGGGACCCCGACGGAGAAAGAAAGAGGAGAGGAGGAAGTAGAGTTGTAAGTGACACTGAAGGAGCGGTGGGAAAGGTAGGATGAGAACCAGCAAAGAGTACAGTCACAGAGACCAAAGGAGTGGAGTTTTTTTCTGAGGAGGGGTGGTCCACTGTGTCAAAGGCAGCAGAGAGGTCCAGGAGAAGTAGTACAGAATAATAGTACAGAGTAGTAGGTCATTTGTGAGTTTAACTGCTTTCCGACCGCCAGCTGTCAATTGACAGCCAGGAAGCGCAGCTCTCGTTGTGGGAGGGCGTCATGTGACGCCCTCGCTTTCCCAGCCCACCAGGGGGGTGCATGTGCGCCACCAATGGCAATCGCGCGTGCCCGCCATGTCACTGGGCACCCGGTGTGCATGCCCGGTGGCCGCCATGTCCGCCGGGCACCCGCGATTGCCGGTAACACAGCAGGATCGTGGATCTGTGTGTAAACACACAGATCCATGGTCCTATCAGAGGAGAGGAGACCGATGGTATGTTCCCAGTACAGAGGAACACACATCGGTCTCCTCCCCTTGTGAGTCCCCTCCCCCTACAGTTAGAAACACTCCCTAGCAAACATAGTTAACCCCTCGATCACCACCTAGTGTTAACCCCTTCCCTGCCAATCACATTTATACAGAAATCAATGCATTTTTATAGCACGGATCGCTGTATAAATGTGAATGGTCCCAAAAATCCCATTACTAGTAAAAAAATAAATAAATAATAAAAATGCTATAAATGTATCCTTTATTTTGTAGACGCTATAACTGTTGTGCAAACCAATCAATATACACTTATTTTGATTTTTTTTTACCAAAAATATGTAGAAGAATACCTATCGGCCTAAACTAACGAAAAAATTTGTTTTAAAGAAAAAAAAATTGGATATTTATTATAGCAAAAAGTAAAAAATATTGTGGTTTTTTTCAAACTTGTCACTCTTCTTTTGTTTATAGCGCAAAAAATAAAAACCGCAGAGGCGATCAAATACCACCAAAAGAAAGCTCTATTTGTGGGAAAAAAATTATAACAATTTCATCTGGGTACAGTGTTGTATGACCGCACAATTGTCATTCAAATTGTGACAGCACTGAAAGCTGAAAAATGGCTTGGGCAGGAAGGGGGTGAAAATGCACTGTATTGAGGTGGTTAAGGAGAGCAGTTTCCTTGGAGTGTTAAGGACGAAATCTGGACTGAAGGGGATCAAGAAGTTTGTTCATGGTCAGATGGTCACTCAGTCGGATGTAGACCAGTCTTTCAAGGCGTTTGGAGGAGAAGGGGAGTAAGGGGATGGGGCATAGGTTGTTAAGATTGGTGGGGCTAGTGAGGGATTTTTAGGGATAGGGGTGACTAGAGCATATTTTAGAGAGTTTGGGAAGATGCCACAAGAGAGGGAGAGGTTGAAAATGTGAGTTAGAGCTTATAGAATTGAGTCAGAGGGTGAGTGTAGCACCTACAAATGTGAGTGCAATGTTTTATTTCATTTTATTTAATAAACAAGAGTTTTTAACCTTTTACACAATGAGTTCCCCTCTCTTTTTTATAAGCCAAGTATATTTGAGTTTCTTAACATGAGCCATGTGTAAATGATTAAAGAAAAAAGGCGCAGTTCCCCTTCTGAAAGCATTTTTTGACCTGTTAATATTTAATATAGGTCCATGTTTTGGTGAGTCCAGGCAATCAAAAGGAGAGTGCACTGGGTGGTGGATTTCATTACAGCTAAGCGGAGCACTTTTAAATGTGGATCATATTTATGAACTTTTAGTTTGTTTTTTCACATTTTTTCACATCATGGACTTTTGGTGAAGTGGACTTTGTTCTTTCTATCTCATATAGTGTTATAATAATTATAATATAATATTTATACACTGTTTACACTTTGTGATATTTTGTAATATTGTATGGAGTATTTAATTGGTATAATATGTAATATTTGCACTTATGCAATAATTTGTATCAAAACTAGCGCTGCTGCAATTAACATAATTAAAAAGTTATCTTTCCTTTTCCTTTTCTTATTTTTTGCTCTCCAATATGGTAAACCTTGGATTGTATGGATAACTTCACTCGATATCTTTCAACAAATTTGATGAAGCACTTTATTGTATTTGTGATGGGAGCTGTACAATATTTTGCTGGAATATACAGATAATAGGAAGAAGTAGAAAGAGATGAATACGTTTTCTGGCAGAAGAAAGTAATTCTAGTTGAAAGGCATAAAAGGAATGGAGATTTAGTGAGGTGGCATTATGAGTTTACATCCATCATGAATGCTGCTGCCAGGCTCATCCACCTTACCAACCGTTCAGTGTATGCTACTCCTCTCTGCCAATCTCTCCACTGGCTTCCTCTCACCCAAGAATTCAATTTAAAATATTAACAACAACTTACAAAGCCATCCACAACTCGGCCCCCAGTTACATCACTGACCTAGTCTCAAAATACCAACCTACTTGTTCTCTTCATTCCTCCCAAGACCTCCTGCTCTCTAGCTCCCTCGTCACCTCCTCCCATGCTTACCTCCAGGACTTTTCACAAGCCTCTCCCAACCTATGGAACTCTGTACCCCAACCCGATTACAGATACTTTTTTTTTAATATTATGTGACAGTGGCACTAATGAGCAGCACTGATAGGTAGCACTGATGGGCACTAAAGATTTGGCACTGAATGGTATTGATGGGGGGCACTGATGAGGAGGCACTATAACGCATCACTGATGGGCACTAATGAGGCGTGGCCTGTGTCAGTAGTTCTTGTTTTTTTACAATTTATATATTTTTTTGTTATTATTTTTTTACAAGCACCGATCTCCCTGTATAGCTTTCAATAAAGCAGCTGATAGCCGTGGGAGGGAGAGGAGGAGAAGCAGCTGTCAGCTGCTTTATTGAAAGCTATACAGGGAGATCAGTGCTTGTAACTCCCCCCCACCGCCACACCGATCCTCTGTGAGTCTGCCTGGCCCCCTCCTGCCAGAGGTGTAACTACAACCTTCAGGGCCCCGGTGCAAGAAACTATGAAGGGCCCCCCTGACCTCTGGTCTGGGGCCTGGATCACTTTACTTTCATTGTGGGGCCCTTTATTAGGGTCCCACAGCGGCCTCCTTTCTGCCATCTTGGGGCCCCCCCATGGTGGTAGAACACCAGGGTCCAGTCCCAAGTGCAACCTTTGTGACCCTGGTAGTTCCGCCACTGTGTTCCACCTGCATTTAGGTACTGCCATAAATGTTTTAGATTTTATCGGCATGTAAGACCTGCACTCCCAGCACCTGAAAGGCTTTTAAAGGCTTTTAAACAGGATGTTACTGACAGGCTCAGTGAGGGGACTCTGAGCATATCACCCATGACAAGAGAACCAACATACCCGCTGCCGACCCCAGGATTATGAGCTGTAGTGGGGCAGGAGGAGAGCTCTGACAGCAAGTGGCTCACATTGGGGACACTGATGGAGGTTTGAATGTCAGACTGGCAGCATTGGGCTAGCAGTGGTGGGGAGTGGAGGATGGTCAAGTCAGGAGGCCACTATCAGTAACAGAAGAGCCGGTGCAAGAATTTTTGTCTACACAGGTGAAGATGCATTTTGATTTTTGATGCTCTTCCACTCCACCGTCCACCTGACACCCCTTCACAATGCAACCCCCCACCCCTGCTGCCCACAGCCATGCTGGGACCTCCTTCACATTATGCCTGTGTTTGTGATGGGGTGCAACGTGAAGGACATCTCTTCAAATCCCTCAGGACAAATCCGTCCCCACCCAATCCCCCCATCCTCCCCAGCACGAATCCCCTTTCCCTATGCCAGCATAAGTACTTTCCCCAGTTCTGTCACAAATCCTACTACCCAAATCCCCCTTCTCAGTACAAACCCCCCCCCCCCCAACACAAATCATCTCCCCAAATCCATACTTCCCAATTGTCCTGGTTTTAGTGGGACCTTCCTGAGATACAAATAAAATCCTGTGTATCCAAGTTAGGGGTCTGTTTATACCAGAATGCTATGAGGAAAACCTGCGTTTTGTGTGCATTTCCCCACACTGCATTTAAAATGCACAGCTCTAGCGATCTGTAATGGGTGTCAACTTAACGTCTTCGCGCTGTGCCTCCTGGCAGTCATGTGATCTGAAAACTCCTGATCGCTTGCAATGATGGGGAGCTTTCAGTTAGATGCCGGTAACTGTGAAGAGGCGCTCAAGGTGTGCACAGCGCTACTGATCACAATTCATGAAAATATGCGGCCTCTCTGTGCCAAGGCTCAGGCACCGAGAGGCTGCATGTTTGTTTTTTATATCATTTGTTTTTTATATAATTTTTTGGGATATTTATTATAGCAAAAAGTAAAAAATATTGCTTTTTTTCAAAATTGTCCCTCTTTTTTTGTTTATAGCGCAAAAAATAAAAACGCAGAGGTGAAAAAAATAACACCAAAAGAAAGCTCTATTTGTGGGAAAAAAAGGACGTCAATTTTGTTTGAGTACAATGTCGCACAACCGCACAAGTGGCTTGTCAGTGAAAGTGACGCAGTGTGGTATCGCAAAAAAGGGCCTAGTCAGGAAGGGGGTAAATCCTTCCAGGGCTGAAGTGGTTAAAACTGTGCATCAATAAAGAAATTCACATCTGGTTGTAACAGAGGAAAAAACCCTTCTGTCTCAAAGTGTGACTGTGTGTACATGCATACCTGGTGGAGATATTTAGCTTGTAAAGTAGAAATATGATCGGAAGCACTCTTAGGTTTCCAATCCAATTTATTGCAGCAATAACACAAAGCTAAAAAGACATAAAATGCGGCCAACCACAATTTTGTGGGCTCATCTACGCACGCTTTTACAAGGAAATATGTATATACAAATAATAAAAGACAGTTTTAAGAATTTCCCCTCATAGTGTTCTAGTTGTAAAAATCTCTTATGCCCTGTACACACAATCATACATTCCGACAAAAAAATCCATGTTTTTTTTTCGACAGATGTTGGCTCAAACTTGTCTTGCATACACACGGTCACACAAATCTTGTCGGAAATTCCGATCGCCAAGAACGCGGTGATGTACAACACGTACGACGAGCCGAGAAAAATGCAGTTCAATAGCCAGTGCGGCTCTTCTGCTTGATTCCGAGCATGTGTGAAACTTTGTACATCGGAATTGTATACACACGATCGGAATTTCCAAAAACGGATTTTGTTGTCGGAAAATTTGCGATCCAGATCTCAAATTTTGTTTGTCGGAAATTTTGACGGAAAATGTCCGATGGAGCCTACACACGGTCGGAATTTCCGACAACAAGCTCACATCGAACATTTGTTTTCGGAAAATCCTATAGTCTGTACAGGGCATTATAGTATATATAAAGTCCTGAGGATTGACTGGATTATTCAAAGTATTGTTATGTTATTAAAATATTATGCTCAGCTAAAAGGTAATAAGTGACTAGATTTACAGTGATAAGATATGATGTGAAAACACTTTATTGCTACAAAGATAAGATTATTAGGGCTCTGCTGGGAGGTTTATTTATTTATTTATTTTTTATAAAGGACAGTTTTATAGCGCTATAATAAAGTTTTATTGTTTTATACTGTATGTAGATAAGTGTGTTTATCGTGCACCTAACGTTGAGCTACTGAAATAAAATGAGCAGGAAATATTAAATATTGCCAGATGCAAATTCAGCTTGCAATGACATAAGGGCAAACCAACAACGGAGCAGATTTAAAAAAAAAAAAATTACTGATATTTTTTAACATTACAAATTAGAAAGGGTAGCATAGAATTTAAAATGCTTTTGGGTCAGACTGTAATTGCTAAGAAAAAGCAATGATAGAACTGCCTAAAAATTCTAAAGATCAGTTATTGACAGAGCCACCAAATAAAACTATAACATGATATAACACACACATATACCGATGTGAATGTACAACATGTAAAGTGCTGCTTAAATTGTCAGCACTGTATAAATGTCTAATACATATATATATATATATATATATATATATATATATGTATGTATGTATATATATATATATATATATATATATATATATATATATATATATATATATGTATATATATATATATATATATATATGTAGCACTTACCCCCGAAGGAGCTGCTGATTTATATCGGGCTGTTGCCGTCACCTCTTTACCCTTGTTTCACCAATACCAGAACTTAGAGTCCATGTTGGGTTTAATATCTGACAATGTAGACACCAGTCACTTTAGTATTTTTCCAATGCTTTAATGGGAGATAACTGGAAGAAATAGCAGGAAAGAGGTAGAAGAGGAGTTGCAGGGAAGTTCAAATACCTTTTGGTTGAATCTCTGAGGAATTTAAATCTCGGGGGAGAATGTACCTTCAGTCCCAGATTAAATCTCTGCCCACCCGGATAGGTCTCTCTCACTGACCTAGCAGCCGGAAGAGCGTAGCACGAACAAAAAGTCTCTGCCACAGACTTGAGAAGAACAATAACTGTATGATCCTCTGCCACAGGATGTAGTAGTTTTAGATGAACAGCATCACAGTACCAGAACCTTTAAGCCAACCCAGCAGTAGGTTATATTAAGATGCGTCCTCCAATCGAGTCACCAGGCCCCTCTTAAGACCAGCACAGGACCATCTCTGTAGTAGTAGGCCCCAGACTGGCTTCTGGGCCTGCTTGCATGGCTGCAGCAATGCAGCCCTCCTGCCTGGAGGGCCACGAGGTAGAACTCCCTAGCATATGACCTCTGTCCCTTAAATACTCTCCCCCAGAATGCACTGCAATGGACAACCTCCGTCGAGTTATTTCCGGGAAAGAAGAGCACCCAATACACTTCAGCTTGTTGCTTGCCAACACCGACCCATGGTGACAACGACTCCCACAGGCGACAGTGTAGAACTGCACGCAACACAGCCAATGCTGGAACAGAGGCTAATTTCGCCATAGATTAATTCTGAACGATGTACAGAACAGATGACCCACTAAATTTACATATAAGCACCTGATCAAAAATATGTCAGCGCTATATATATATATATATATATATATATATATATATATATATATATATATATACAGTAGATATAAATAGATATATGTAAAGGAGAGTGGGGAAGTGGCGCTACCTTGTGTGCCAAACCGTATTATAAAGTGTGTATATAAATTGCATATAACCAAAAACCCTGTAGCATATGACTAGGGTGTGTTTGTATTCCACCAGTGAATGTGGATTAACGTATAAGATGAAAACGAGTGTTATGGGTAAGGTGTAAGCTAGGCAGCACCCCCATGCAGCCAAAATCATTTATCTACCCCTAGAGCCCCATATATCCACACCCCTCCTCTTTCAATCAGAAAATCAACCTCAGAAACCAAACTAAAAAACTGACATAATAAATGACATATTCTAAAGTGAAAATAATAGTTGCTAAAGTATCTGTGCACATTAAAAAATAATAGATCAGCCAGTAATTTGTGCGACCAGCGTCCACAGTGTTAAATACATATGTGATTGTCCAATCCGTAATAAAAGTCCATAGATACTATGCTTCTTTTATGAAGCCACCTTATATTGCATAAAAAATGGTTATAAACAAAACAAAACGTGATAAAGTTCCAAATGTAACTTCCAGTGACTTCTGTGTGTGGCAGATATCGTGACTGAGAGCTCCCCCAATGTGTCCCCACTCACCGGAGATGATAACCCCTGCAAGGGTAGTAGACATAGAGTGGGTAGCTGTAATAAGGTTCTTCCTCTCAGGTAGCCATAGTAGTTGTCTGCACCACCATCACTTGTAGTGTTAAATCATGGATTTCCAGCCCGAATTTTGAACCAGGGTACCCCGAGGTACTTCTCCGCAAACGGTCCGTTCCTCACTGGAAAACACAAAGGACTCTCATAGTGTAGTAGAAAGGTTTATTTTAAAAAACATACATAAAAAACCCGTCCGGCACAAAGTGCAAGTATGCAGGGGTGCCTAGGTGCTATGGATGGAGAGCTGTCCATAGCGTGCGCACCAGCCTGCGTTCCAAAGCCGAGATTTCCGGGTGTGACGTGAGAGCGTGGCTCCGCCTTATGCGTTTCGTCATAGGACGTTATCAAAGACGTAGCCATCACTCCACTCTCCGCGTATCTTATAGGCAGGCGGACTCCGTAGTACCTCCCCCCACCTGATGTAGCAATACCATTCAAGAACGGCCAGATGATAGTATCTCCGTGGGGAAGAGCCGCCTGTCTATGTGTATGACAGACACCGATGTTAAACATGGCAAGATAAAATGAGTCCACACGTATATTTAAAATCACATGTATATGTTACCTCATGATTCCACAATATATGGGTGCACCGAATGTACACTCCTTTATATAGTAAACATAAAGGTGCACATATATGAAGTTAAAAAAGGGGGGTCCAGGTAAATACCACTAAAAATAAAACGGGGTAGAGGGTTTGAACGAGTGATTGCCAGAGGGAATACTAAAAAATTAAAATACTAACAGATGTGACTATAGGGGTTAAACTCCGGGTGTATATACTCATGGAACCTGCTCAGGGTAAGTGCCAGACCAAGAGATAAATGGACCCCTGTATACCGGACTCTCACCACGCCACAGGCACACACCATCCCTAGGGGACCCTCACCCAGAGTGGTACACGCCCACCCCGTATACCAGCTGGAGGGAACGTCACCCATATGATGTGGTACCATGAGGATGGTAACACAGGCCCAAATTATAAGAGGTAATTATCATAAAAAACACAAAACAGGTAAAATCCATACTAGCTGTACATCAAGTATGTGGGGGCTGGTTACTGATACACCCTCCTTCAGTAGTAAAATACAATATAGATTCTATATCCCAAGGAATTGTGTTCTCCTTAATGTTCCCCAGTAATCATATTGTGAATTGTGTAATGCTGAGAAAGGCATAATGTAATACCTACCCTCTACAATAATCCCATACTTTTCACTAATTTAAATAGACAGATGTCCTTATATCTATTAATACAATAGGGGTATAATGGGTGTACCAGAGAATAATACCTGACTTAAGTCTAGTAGGTAACCGTAGCTAATTATCTCAGCAACTTCCAGCCTTTATGGGTTTGCTATAAAGCAATTCAGATCAATGTCTAAGTTTGGTCCCTTGGGGGCAAGGGATCCCAGCTGGTATATCCAGCTGGTTTCATTCCTGGAAATTAAAGTTTCCCTAATGCCCCCCTCCAGTGTTCTTGTACCATATCAATTCCATAAAAAATGAGGCCACTCGGGTCTCGGGTGAACCTCATCAAAGTGTCTAGAGAGACTATGATTGGGGAAACCCTTTCTTATGTTCTTGATATGTTCCCTTACACGAACAAAAAGGGGCCGAGTGGTTCTGCCCACATATTGGAGGTAGCATGGACATTCGGACATTTTTCTGGTCTTTCTTCGTTTTCAAAAACAAATGAGAGCTGCAAAATACTCACCATGCCTCTCAGCAAATAGCTTGGGGTGTCTACTTTCCAAAATGGGGTCATTTGGGGGGGTTGTGCCATCTTGCCATTTTATGGCCTTCAAAACTGTGATAGGCAGTGAGGAGTGAAATCAAAAATTTGCCCTTAGAAATCCTGAAGGCGGTGCTTGGTTTTCGGGGCCCCGTACGCGGCTAGGCTCCCAAAAAGTCCCACACATGTGGTATCCCCGTACTCAGGAGAAGCAGCTGAATGTATTTTGGGATGCAATTCCACATATGCCCATGGCTGTGTGAGCAATATATCATTTAGTGACAACTTTTTGTAAATTTTTTTTTTTTTGTCATTATTCAATCACTTGGGACAAAAAAATAAATATTCAATGGGCTCAACATGCCTCTCAGCAATTTCCTTGGGGTGTCTACTTTCCAAAATGGGGTCATTTGGGGGGGGGGGGTTGTACTGCCCTGCCATTTTAGCACCTCAAGAAACGACATAGGCAGTCATAAACTAAAAGCTGT
The DNA here is from genome assembly GCA_037953035.1 of Aquarana catesbeiana. Taxonomy (NCBI): domain Eukaryota; kingdom Metazoa; phylum Chordata; class Amphibia; order Anura; family Ranidae; genus Aquarana; species Aquarana catesbeiana. Next base: position 548,979 of record JBBHAA010002021.1, on the reverse strand, counting down.
GTAAATTCCAGAAAATGTACCCTAGTTTGTAGACGGTATAACTTTTGCGCAAACCAATAAATATACGCTTATTGACATTTTTTTTACCAAAGACATGTGGCCGAATACATTTTGGCCTAAATGTATGACTAAAATTGAGTTTATTGGATTTTTTTTTATAACAAAAAGTAGAAAATATCATTTTTTTTCAAAATTTTCGGTCTTTTTCCGTTTATAGCGCAAAAAATAAAAATGGCAGAGGTGATCAAATACCATCAAAAGAAAGCTCTATTTGTGGGAAGAAAAGGACGCAAATTTCGTTTGGGTACAGCATTGCATGACCGCGCAATTAGCAGTTAAAGCGACGCAGTGCCAAATTGTAAAAAGTGCTCTGGTCAGGAAGGGGGTAAATCCTTCCGGGGCTGAAGTGGTTAAGGGGAACCCCACGCCAAAAAAAAACGGCGTGGGGTCCCCCCAAAAATCCATACCAGACCCTTATCCGAGCATGCAACCTGGCAGGCCGCAGGAAAAGAGGGGGGATGAGAGTGCGCCCCCCCCTCCTGAACCGTACCAGGCCACATGCCCTCAACATTGGGAGGGTGCTTTGGGGTAGCCCCCCAAAACACCTTGTCCCCATGTTGATGAGGACAAGGGCCTCATCCCCACAACCCTGGCTGGTGGTTGTGGGGGGTCTGCGGGCGGGGGGCTTATCGGAATCTGGAAGCCCCCTTTAACAAGGGGACCCCCAGATCCCGCCCCCCTGTGTGAAATGGTAAGGGGGTACTTACCCCTACCATTTCACTAAAAAACTGTCAAAAATCTTAAAAATGACAAGAGACAGTTTTTGACAATTCCTTTATTTAAATGCTTCTTCTTTCTTCTATCTTCCTTCATCTTCTTCTTCTTCTGGTTCTTCTGGTTCTTCCTCCGGCGTTCTCGTCCAGCATCTCCTCCGTGGCATCTTCTATCTTCTTCTCCTCGGGCCGCTCCGCACCCATGGCATGGGGGGAGGCTCCAGCTCTTCTCTTCATCTTCTTCTTGATCTTCTTCTCTTCTTCTCTCCTTCTTCTCTTCTTCTCTTCTTCATTTTCTTCTCCGGGCCGCTCCGCACCCATGCTGGCATGGAGGGAGGCTCCCGCTGTGTGACGGCGTCTCCTCGTCTGACGGTTCTTAAATAACGGGGGGGCGGGGCTTATAAACAAGCTTAGGTAAAAGAGCTAGAAATAACATTCTGACGCACGGGACATGACGGGACTTCCCTGTGGCATTCCCGCATACCTAAGCTTGTTTATAAGCCCCGCCCCCCGTTATTTAAGAACCGTCAGACGAGGAGACGCCGTCACACAGCGGGAGCCTCCCTCCATGCCAGCATGGGTGCGGAGCGGCCCAGAGAAGAAAATGAAGAAGAGAAGAAGAGAAGAAGAGAAGAAGAGAAGCGGCCCGAGGAGAAGAAGATAGAAGACGCCATGGAGGAGATGCTGGACGAGAACGCCGGAGGAAGAACCAGAAGAACCAGAAGAAGAAGATGAAGGAAGATAGAAGAAAGAAGAAGCATTTAAATAAAGGAATTGTCAAAAACGGTTTCTTGTCATTTTTAACATTTTTGACAGTTTTTTAGTGAAGTGGTAGGGGTAAGTACCCCCTTGCCATTTCACACAGGGGGGGTGGGATCTGGGGGTCCCCTTGTTAAAGGGGGCTTCCAGATTCCGATAAGCCCCCCGCCCGCAGACCCCCACAACCACCGGCCAGGGTTGTGGGGATGAGGCCCTTGTCCTCATCAACATGGGGACAAGGTGTTTTGGGGGGCTACCCCAAAGCACCCACCCAATGTTGAGGGCATGTGGCCTGGTACGTTCAGGAGGGGGGGTGCACTCTTGTCCCCCCCTCTTTTCCTGTGGCCTGCCAGGTTGCGTGCTCGGATAAGGGCCTGGTATGGATTTTTGGGGGGACCCCACGCCATTTTTTTTTGGCGCGGGGTTCCCCTTAAAATCCATACCAGACCTGAAGGGTCTGGTATGGAATTTAGGGGGAACCCCACGTCATTTTTTTTAAAACTTTGGCCGGGGTTCCCCTTAATATCCATACCAGACCTGAAGGGCCTGGTATGGAATTTAGGGGGACTCCCACGTCATTTTTTTTTTTTAATTTTGGTTCGGGGTTCCCCTGTGGGGAATTCCCATGCCGCTTTTATCAATGAACTTCTATGTGTATTGTCGGCAATGCAATAGCCGCGAGTAGTTTTAAATGGGTTTTTTCCTTCGAAATGTCATTTTACTGTCAGACTGTTCTAAACACAGGAAACATGCGCCCCTTTACAGGCATACTATAGACACCCCCCAGCTATGAAATTTAAAGGGATATTACACTTTTATTGTTTGACTTTAAGCATTATTAAAATCACTGCTCCTGAAAAAATGGCCGTTTTTAAAACTTTTTTTGCATTGATCCATGTCCCCTGGGGCAGGACCCAGGTCCCCAAACACTTTTTATGACAATAACTTGCATATAAGCCTTTAAAATTAGCACTTTTGATTATTCATATTCGTGTCCCATAGACTTAGTCCCATAGAACGGTGTTCGCGTGTTCGAACAAACTTTTTTCCTGTTCGCATGTTCTGGTGCGAACCGAACAGGGGGGTGTTCGGCTCATCCCTAGTGATCTCTCCTGGTTCCGGGTTGTGGGTGATCTTCGTATCCCTGGTGTGTGTTCATGGCTCCTGGTTCTCTCTTGTCGTGATAATTTACTCCTGTATCTCTTCCTCCATTCCCATTCCGTCCTCTCCACCCAGGATTCCTGTAAGGGATACGGGGTCTCCATCTCCCAGGTGGCTTGTCCCGGTGGGGAGCCCTGGGAAAATCCCTGTCTCTACCATATTCTCCTCTATAAGGAGAATGATACCCCCTCTGCCCATAATTTCTTAATGGTGAAAACCTGTTATAAATTGGTATACTGTATCTGTTGTTCACCGGGGTTCTATAATTCAGGGTTGCTTGGTAGTCATCCCTTATCACATCCCTTCTTCCTGTTTGTCTAGGGGGTGCAAACCTTTCTTGACTGAAAGGTGGGTTCCTAGCTACTTTCGTCCTTCGAGGTGTAGCACCCAGGATTTCAGACGGTGGGATCAATATAGGTTCTTCAGAACTATCCTCCATAGATGGATCCTCTATTTCATCTTGTTGTTCTTCCAGCAATGTTTGCCATTTGTATACTCTAGGGTTTTTATAGTCCATAACATCTCTTTTAAACTTTTTTTGTTTTTTAGTTTGTATATCACTATCATATTTCTTGATGGATTCTTGTAGCTCTTTCTCCTTATCCTTATATTCTGAGGTTATAATAAGGCCCACAGATAAAGGGTGGTGACTGGTCATCTTAAACAAAAAAGACTACCTAGAAGAGATGAATAACTCACTAAACACAGAAAATACCTACAAGAAACTAACAGGGAACCCCAAGAACAAATACAAGAAGAAACTGAAGAACTATGTGGATAAAGGGAAAAGTAAAGGCATCTTAAACTCCAAAGAAGCGGAGTACCTTATTTCAAATTCCACCAAAACACCTGTGTTGTGTTAAACACCCAAAATCCACAAAAGGTTGAACAAACCGCCAGGGAGACCCATCATAAGTGGGATCAACTCGATCTTTTCCATACTATCTAGGGAATATCTGGACAAATACCTTAAGCCCATGTTGAAGGAAGGCAAATCTTACTTATGGGACAGCTTGCAATTGATCCAGGAACTCCAGGGGATAAAAGGAGTAGAACATTGGCTACTTGCCACAATAGATGTCAACTCCCTGTACACAAGTATAGAACAAAAGGATGGCCTGTCAGGAGTTGAGAAAGCACTACATGCCAATACAGGGATGAAGCAACAACAAATCAATTACATTCTGGAGGGCCTAAAACTCGCCATGGAGTGTAATTATTTTTGGTATGACAACAAATATTTTGTACAAACCAATGGTGTCGCAATGGGAGCCCGCTATGCCCCGAGCGTGGCTAACCTATTCATGGATATGTGGGAAGATAAGTATATTTGCAGCAAAGATATACCCCAGATTAAGCTATATAGAAGATATATAGATGACTTGATCATACTGTGGGATGGACACCGGGTAGTTTCAATAAATTTCTTTAAAATCTAAATTCAAACAGTTACGGTATCACTTTTACAGGGTATTGGAGTCACCAGCAGATAGACTATCTGGACTTGGAGATCTACAAAGTAGGGGATACACTATCTACACTTTACTATATACTATCTATACTTTAAAACAACAGACCGTAATGGGTATATTCCCACCTCAAGCTGTCACCACCCACGGTGGAGGACCAATGTTCCCAAGGGGCAACTGTTACGGATACGTCGGAATTGCGACACACTTGAAGATTTCAACAATCAAGCTGACACCCTAATTACAAGATTCCAAGAAAAGGGGTACGCAATGGATAGCCTCTTAAAACTGAAAAGGGAAATCATGGGAATGGATAGAAACACACTGCTTCAAAATAAAAAGATAAGTAAGAATGAACAAACCGATATTGCCTTCATAACCGGGTTTAATAGCCAGTTTAAAGAACTCGAACGAATAGTGAAAAAATACTGTCCGATATTAAAAGAGGACCGTATTCTATCTAAAATCCTGCCCACAAAACCTAAATTTGTGTACAGAAGGGCACCCAGTCTAAGAAACCATTTAGTACGCAATGCCATAGACCCACCTAGACCAATCAAAATCCTCCCTGACCTGAAAGGGTTCTTTAGATGTCAAAGATGTCTACCGTGTAAAGTCAGCAAAAAACAACCTAGGAAAAAGACCACATTCAAATCACTTACATATCACAGAGAATACCATATCAAACAGCTGATTACGTGTCGAAGTACACACGTCACATACATTATTGAATGTCCGTGCCACCTCCAATATGTGGGCAGAACCACTCGGCCCCTTTTTGTTCGTGTAAGGGAACATATCAAGAACATAAGAAAGGGTTTCCCCAATCATAGTCTCTCTAGACACTTTGATGAGGTTCACCCGAGACCCGAGTGGCCTCATTTTTTATGGAATTGACATGGTACAAGAACACTGGAGGGGGGGCAATAGGGAAACTTTAATTTCCAGGAATGAAACCAGCTGGATATACCAGCTGGGATCCCTTGCTCCCAAGGAACTAAACTTAGACATTGATCTGAATTGCTTTATAGCAAACCCATAAAGGCTGGAAGTTGCTGAGATAATTAGCTACGGTTACCTACTAGACTTAAGTCAGGTATTAATCTCTGGTACACCCATTATACCCCTATTGTATTAATAGATATAAGGACATCTGTCTATTTAAATTAGTGAAAAGTATTGGATTATTGTAGAGGGTAGGTACTACATTATGCCTTTCTCAGAATTAGGCATCACGATATGATTACTGGGGAACATTAAGGAGAACACAATTCCTTGGGATATAGACTCTATATTGTATTTTACTACTGAAGGAGGGTGTATCAGTAACCAGCCCCCACATACTTGATGGACAGCTAGTATGGATTTTACCTGTTTTGTGTTTTTTATGATAATTACCTCTTATAATTTGGGCCTGTGTTACCATCCTCATGGTACCACATCATGTGGGTGACGTTCCCTCCAGCTGGTATACGGGGTGGGCGTGTACCACTCTGGGTGAGGGTCCCCTAGGGATGGTGTGTGCCTGTGGCGCGGTGAGAGTCCGGTATACAGGGGTCCATTTAGCTCTTGGTCTGGCACTTACCCTGAGCAGGTTTCACAAGTATATACACCCGGAGTTTAACCCCTATAGTCACATCTGTTAATATTTTAATTTTTTAGTATTCCCTCTGGCAATCACTCATTCAAACCCTCTACCCTGTTTTATTTTTAGTGGTATTTACCTGGACCCCCCTTTTTTAACTTCATATATGTGCACCTTTATGTTTACTATATAAAGGAGTGTACATTCGGTGCACCCATATATTGTGGAATCATGAGGTAACATATACATGTGATTTTAAATATACGTGTGGACTCATTTTATCTTGCCATGTTTAACATCGGTGTCTGTCATACACATAGACAGGCGGCCCCGCTCTTCCCCACGGAGATACTATCATCTGGCCGTTCTTGAATGGTATTGCTACGTCAGGTGGGGGGAGGTACTACGGAGTCCGCCTGCCTATAAAATATGTGGAGCGTGATGGCTACGCCTTTGATAACGTCCTATGACGAAACGCGTAAGGCGGAGCCATGCTCTCACGTCACACCCGGAAATCTCGGCTTTGGAACGCAGGCTGGTGCGCACGCTATGGACAGCTCTCCATCCATAGCACTTAGGCACCCCTGTATACTTGCACTTTGTGCCGGACGGGTTTTTTATGTATGTTTTTTAAAATAAACCTTTTTACTACACTATGGGAGTCCTTTGTGTTTTCCGGTGAGGAACGGACCATTTGCGGAGAAGTACGTCGGGGTACCCTGGTTCAAAATTCGGGCTGGAAATCCATGATTTAACACTACAAGTGATGGTGGTGCAGACAACTACTATGGCTACCTAAGAGGAAGAACCTTATTACAGCTACCCACTCTATGTCTACTACCCTTGCAGGGGTTATCATCTCCAGTGAGTGGGGACACATTGGGGGAGCTCTCAGTCACGATATCTGCCACACATAGAAGTCACTGGAAGTTACATTTGGAACTTTATCACGTTTTGTATTGTTTATAACCATTTTTTATGCAATATAAGGTGGCTTCATAAAAGAAGCATAGTATCTATGGACTTTTATTACGGATTGGACAATCACATATGTATTTAACACTGTGGACGCTGGTCGCACAAATTACTGGCTGATCTATTATTTTTTAATGTGCACAGATACTTTAGCAACTATTATTTTCACTTTAGAATATGTCATTTATTATGTCAGTTTTTTAGTTGGGTTTCTGAGGTTGATTTTCTGATTGAAAGAGGAGGGGTACAGATATATGGGGCTCTAGGGGTAGATAAGTGATTTAGGCTGCATGGGAATGCTGCCTAGCTTACACCCTACCCATAACACTTGTTTTCATCTTACACGTTAATCCACATTCACTGGTGGAATACAAACACACCCTAGTCATATGCTACAGGGTTTTTGGTTATATGCAATTTATATACACATTTTATAATACGGTTTGGCACACAGGGTAGCGCCACTTCCCCACTCTCCTTTACATACTTTATTAGGGCCCTTAGGGAACTAATTAGGGGAGGCTGCAACCCTTGCTTTCCTAAGCGCGGATTTTCTCCATACTATAAATAGATATATATTAGGGTTGCACCGTACCGATACTAAGCATTTACACAAGTATTGATACTCGTGCAAATGCTCCGATACACAGAAACAATACCTTCTTGCTCAGTTTTTTCAGCTGTCAGCAGGATTTCCCCACTAACAGCTGAAGTGTAAAGAAAAGAATGCTGGCAATTATTGGTTGTTAAGCAGTGGGGCCACCGCGTTCTTAACAACCAATGACATTTCAGCTGTCTGCGTGTTCTTGAGAGCTGAGGTTTGCAGCAGCAATGTCCTCCAACACGCCCCCAGAATTCTACTGGCAGGAACTGAATAAGACCCTGTGGGAGGTGCCGAGAGATACCAGAACCTGAGTCCCGTGGGCTCCGGGGGTTACACTTCAGTGTGGTGAGTGGAAAATATATGCGGCTGGTGCACAGCCCTGCTGCAGAGGGAGCTGGCTGCATGTGTGGGTTGGGTGCCCAGGCGTGGGGGTCATTGCTCTCTGTGCATGCTTTTATTACCCAACTGCCTGCAGCTGTGTGCCCTGAGCCAGCACTATATTACCGGGGATTAGGACAGAACCGTGCACTCCTCTCTGCACTGCACTCTTCAGGAGAAACTTCCATCGCTGCCTGTCTTTGAAGCTGTGTGAGTCCTGCAGACTCTGCACACACAAACATTGCTGGGCTGGGTGCACAGGGGCAAGAGGCATGGAACAATCACAGGTTGTACAATCACAACACACTTCTTCTAGGGGCTTTCTGGAGCAGCAGATCAGAGCTGATGCCAGCCTTTGATTGTCCCTGACAGATAGGGGCTGTCACCTCAAGACTTTCACTGAAGGCTTTCCTTTCACTTTGGGCTAAGCAGTGCCTTGCAGAAGTCCGCACACACCCATGGCCAGTTCTCCCTTTTTTTTTTGCACTTGTTTTTTTATTTTTTGAGATAAATTTATATCATTTTTTTTACACAAATAAAGCTTTTGTTTAGTGGTATTTGATCACCACTGGGTTTTTAGTCCAAAATGTATTCTGAAAAACAATCAACCATGAGTAATAATAACTGTAAACACACTCTTTTCACCAAACATCCCACGTTGCCCCCTCGTACTTTTCATTGGATCTTCGTGCCTCTAATCGTTGCTGTGAATTGATCTGCAAGCGAGAAGAATCTGCTCAGTAAGGAAACCCCGAATAAAGAGAATGTAACAATTTTCAGGTCATGTTCCCATTAAATCTTACATTGAGGGAGGTAGCAGAACTTAAGGTGGGTACACACTATAAGAAAATCGGGCTAATTATCGTCTGGTTTTCCTCGATGTTCCACAGGAAGTTGAAACTGGGATGGAAATAATGTACAGATATTCTCCTACGACAAAGGTTTTTCTTTTGTTGTTTATTGTTTCTGATCTTGCGCAGTCTTACGTATCTGATTTTTCGCAAACGAAAACTGTACACAATAAATGAAAATCATTTGTTCTGTTCACGTACAAGAAAAAAATTGTAGTTTGTCCCTTGGGAAATTTTGATTGTGGAAAGTCTGAATCGGATGTTGAAAGTTATTCATGTGTTGCAACCCCTGTCTGAGGTGGGGACATGCCAGTGAAACACTACCACTACTACACTATAGTGACACTGTATCAAAATATTCAAGTGTATAGTGTAAACATAATTCTCATATGCGAATGTGACAAATAATAAATCGAAAAATATATAAAGTAAAAAATATCCAACATGCATAATTTCAAGTGTATACAAAGTGCCAAGTGCTGAGTGATTCAATAGTATGAAACAGTGCTGGTATCACACAATTTCACAGTTTATACCGTCCTCATATGCAGTCGATATGTAAAAAAATCGTGTGCATATACTGTCCATATGTAAAACCAAAACCAATTAAAAGTATATAAAATTGGAAAATATATATATAAAAAATATAAAATTTAAAAGTGACAGGTGCTCTTCAAATGTGTGCCTTTGTGCTTCTTATGCCCCGTACACACGGTCGGATTTTCCGATGGAAAATGTCCGATCGGAGCGTGTTGTCGGAAATTCCGACCATGTGTGGGCTCCATCGGACATTTTCCATCGGATTTTCCGACACACAAAGTTGGAGAGCAGGAGATAAAATTTTCCGACAACAAAATCCGTTGTCGGAAATTCCGATCGTGTGTACACAAATTTGACGGACAAAGTGCCACGCATGCTCAGAATAAATAAAGAGATGAAAGCTATTGGCCACTGCCCCGTTTATAGTCCCGACGTACGTGTTTTACGCCACCACGTTCAGAACGATCGGATTTTCCGACAACTTTGTGTGACCGTGTGTATGCAAGACAAGTTTGAGCCAACATCCGTTGGAAAAAATCCATGGACTTTGTTGTCGGAATGTCCGAACAAAGTCCGACCGTGTGTATGGGGCATTATAGTGCCCCCTATAGGTATTGCATGCAAGGGGGTTTGTGTTTTTTTATTTAACTTTGGGATGTCACCAAGGGGGTTTGTGTTTTTCAACTCAGGCAGGGGTTGCAAAACATGAATAGCACCACACCTACCTTTGCAATTTATATTTGCACTTTACATTCCACCTAGGTGGTTGTACCTGTAGGGGCAGAAGTTCATCACCACCAGTAATTTTTAGCCATCAGCACAGGATAATTTAGACTCTTTTTATCTGGATGTTGAAAGTTGTATACACACTATACAAAAATGGAACGACCGTGCCTTGTACAGAAATTTTCTTCTGATTTTCTTATGGTGTGTACCCTGCTTTAGGCAGACAGACTAGGCAGTTTACAGAAGGATTAGATATTAGACAGCACAGATTCCAGCAGCACTGCAAAAGTGCAGAGGGAAGGTAAGGAATAAATGCACAGAAACCCCATACAGGCATGGCAGGAGGAAGCACATTGCTGACATACCTTGTTGACAGGCTACAGGGAGCTCAATGCTGAGCACCGCAACAGACCAGTAGAAAAGTGCGCCATTTAGGCACATACTACCCGCAGCCCTGGCACTAGGGACGCACAGGTTTTAGAGGGATTTACCACCCACACTTTGGGTCTTCCAAACCAGGAGAGGCAGAGAACCTAGGGGGAGGTGCAGTAGGGGGGGATCTTGTCCTATAGATTAAAATAGAAACATAGAAAAGTGACGGCAGAAAAAAGACTGAGTAGTCAATCGAGTCTGCCTGTATTTTTGTTATTATTTATTTTTTGTTTTTTTTTGTTTGTTTTTTTGTGTTTTTTCTTTTTCATTAACTTTTTTTGTCTGAGTATAGATCTCTGTTTGTCCCAAGCATCTTTGAAGCCATTTACTGTTGACTGTCCCACTACCTCTGCTGGAAGTTTATTCCAAGCATCAACTACCCTTTCAGTAAAATGATACTTTCTAGTAGTAGTTTTGAACTTTCCTCCAGATAGTCTTAGGTCATGTCTCTGTGTTCTTGATTTTGGTTTCATATTGAAAAAAACTGCCCTCCTGAACCTTATTCACCCTCTTGATGTATTTAAAGGTTTCAATATTGTCTCCCCTTTCCCTTCTTTCCTCCAGACTGTACATGTTAATTTCCTGAAGTAGCTCTTGATATGTTTTATTCCTGAAACCTTTCACCATTTTTGTTACCTGTCTCTGGACTCATTCTATCTTATCAATATCTTTTTGTAAATGATGTCTCCAGAAGTAGACACAGTATTCTAAATGAGGTCTTAGTAAAGATCAATATAGGGCAATCAGAACCTCCTTCTTCCTGCTGCTGATCCCTCTCGTGATAGCTAAAGATTCATCTAGAGGAATCAGGACCTCCTTCCTCCCTCTGGTGATCCCTCTAGTGCTATGAAGATCTACATAGAGAAATCAGGACCGCCTTCCTCCTGCTGGTGATTCTTTTTAGTGATATAAAAATCTATATAGAGGAATCAGGACCTCCTTCCTCCTGCTGGTGAGCCCCCACAACAGCTGCTGTGGTAAATTGTACAAGCTTGTGGAATGGTGACAAACAATGGTACCTAAAAATCACGATAAGCAGTGCTTTAAAAGCATTTACAGGTTACCAGTTTACAGTTACACAGGAGGTCTGGTGCTAGAATTATTTCTCTCACTATAATGTTTGCAGCAATACGTCACATGTGAGGTGTAAACTGTTAACATGTGCGCGACCTAGGTATGAGTTCACCTTTGTGAGAGAGCACAGGAAGCAGGGCATTTCATTTTTTTATTTATTTTTAAATCACCGTCTCTTTAACAACATCCCTTGTAATAGCATGGGTCATGACAGGTCCTTTTTATGGAGAAATCTAGGGTCTATTAGACCCCACATCTCTCATTTAGCCTCCAAAGCAGTCAATCAGACACAGATTGGTCAAAACAGAAACCAAAAGTGACAAAATACTCATCGCTTCCACTTTCTTAGACCATAGAGATGATCAGGGACATTCCGGTCCTCAATCATCTCTATGGTCAGCCAGCAGAACCGCCGGCTGCAGTCTCGTGCTCCCCGGTGAGACAGGAGAGTCTGGGAAGGTGGCAGAAGGGGGTCGCTTTTAGTTTTTAGATTATTTTAGTTTATCTGCATTGCCGGCTGAAAAGATTGATACCGGGGGCAGCTGCAACATTGGTATACCACTGCAACTCAAGGATGTACAGCAGGGATCTTCAAACTCCGGCCCTCCAGCTGTTGCAGAACTACACATCCCATGAGGCATTGTAAAACTCTGACATTCACAGACATGACTAGGTATGATGGGAATTATAGTTCCTGAACAACTGGAGGGCCGTAGTTGGAAGACCCTGATGTACAGGGACATCCTTGGGAAGCAAGCAGTTGATTAACAATTAAACCTAACAAAATAAAACCCAAATTAAAGAAAGCTTGAACACAAAAGAAAGTAAAAAACAAAACAAAAAACCATACACACACACTTACACCTAAAAAACACTACAAGCAAAATAAAACCTTTTTATTTATTTATTTTAATATTTTTTTAAGGAAAAAAATAAAAAAAAATAAATAACAAGACCTTTGAGGCCTTGCAGCCTTCAAGGTAACATATCACTGTCATCAGTGTTGAAATCACCTCATTTACTATAGCAGGAGAACATTCACTTAGCTTTGCTGACTTCAATTACTCAATCTAATGAGAGCACAAATCCTGTTTTCTTTATTTTCCTTGCACATAATTGGGTATGCCTAGAAAAGTGACTTTTTAATTTGTTTCACCTCAATTGCTAAGAGAAGTGAACATTCTCTATTCCTTTTGAAAGTCTACCCCAGTTTTTCCTAACCTTGAATTCAAATACACCTAACAGGACAGGTGTAGCCATGCTGCCAGGGGGTACAAAACATCAATGGATAATTTTGCCCATCAACATCGACCTTTAACTTTTGTCAGGACTAATGTTATTGATTGTGTGCAAAATCATTTATAAAGACATGATCAGTCACAGATTGTTCCCTAATGATACTTACTGGTGAAGATGGGTGAATTCACATACTGCGTATAATGTTTATGAAATCTAGCTTTGGTCATCGATACTTCCTTGTCTCATTCAGTAGCTGAATAATTGATGTGTTCTTTCTGTTTTTAGAGCTGGATTTCCATGACCACAGTTTAAAAAGACCACTGGAGTCTACAATGGGTAAAATGTTTTAAGAGAATATTCTAATTTATGTCATATGACATTATTTTGAAAAGCTAATGCCCCGTACACACGGTCGGACTTTGTTCGGACATTCCGACAACAAAATCCTAGGATTTTTTCCGACGGATGTTGGCTCAAACTTGTCTTGCTTACACACGGTCACACAAAGTTGTCGGAAAATCCGATCGTTCTAAATGCAGTGACGTAAAACACGTACGTCGGGACTATAAACGGGGCAGTGGCCAATAGCTTTCATCTCTTTATTTATTCTGAGCATGCCTGGCACTTTGTCCGTCGGATTTGTGTACACACGATCGGAATTTCCGACAACGGATTTTGTTGTCGGAGAATTTTATATCCTGCTCTCAAACTTTGTGTGTCGGAAAATCAGATGGAAAATGTGTGATGGAGCCTACACACGGTCGGAATTTCCGACAACAAGGTCCTATCACACATTTTCCATCGGAAAATCCGACCGTGTGTAAGGGGCATAAGTGTTATTTCTTACATCATTTACAGATAACAATATCACTGGAAGTAAACAACAAAGTATTGACCATGAAGACATTGAAAAAGGTACAAACTAGAACAGGATGCTAATTTTAGCTTTATTCAAAAAAGTTTAAAATAACGTGGTAAAATTAGTCCCAAAAAATATAACATATTATACTGTGTCCTAAAGTGGGAGGCAAATTTCCATTCTCCAAGCTGCAGTGAAGAAACTGAACAAATTTGGGCACCTGTCACAAAGAATGAAACCTTCCATTTTCTCACATTTAGGACACTGTGTAATGCAGTGGATTTCACTTTAAGTGGCACTCCAAAGCATTGTTACAGTTTCACACTACAATGCACATGCTGTGGCTTGCAGTATACTGCACGTAAAAAAAGGTTAGATGTAAGTATATTGTATAAATTTTAAGTGGAACTTGAAGGATACAATAGATAAATATACCAACACAGTATTATGCCCTGTACACATGATTGGATTTTCCGACAACAAAATCCATGTGTTTTTCAGACGGACGTTGGCTAAAACTTGTCTTGCATACACACGGTCAAACAAAGTTGGTCGGAAATTCCGAATGTCAAGAATGCGGTGACGTACAACATGTAGTGCAGCTCTTCTGCTTGATTCCGAGCATGCGTGGAACTTTGTGCGTCGGAATTGTGTACACACGATCGGAATTTCCGACAACGGATTTTGTTGTCGGTAAATTTGAGATCCAGATCTCAAATTTTGTGTGACGGAAATTCCTATGGAAACAGTGTGATGGAGCCTACACACGGTCGGAATTTCTGACAACAAGGTCCCATCGAACATTTTCTGTAGGAAAATTCAACCGTGTGTACGGGGCATAAGAGATAAAGTTATTTAGGTTTATTAAATAAACCCAATGAATATGGGGGTACAGTGTTGGCCAGAACTACAAAGGAAAATATTTTGGGGTACTTATTTCAGATGATTGCAAAATGAGCAAACAGTGTGGACATGCAGTAGGAAAGCTAAAAATAATTCTAACATGCATCATTAGAGGGAACACCAGCAGGTGGAACGAGGTCTTGATTAACCTCTATAACTTTAGTTATTACTAGACAGGGTAAAACGGAAGGGTGGTGGTGTCTGTCTCTATGTGAGAAGTGATCTCAAAGTGAGTGTGAAAGAGAACCTGGTGGATGGAGAGTGTGATGAGTCTGAAGCATTATGGGTGGAACTGTACATAGGTGTGCGTACTACAAAGGTAACCATTGGAATTTGTTAAAGACCTCCCAGTTAGGGATGAGCCGAACACCCCCCGGTTCGGTTTGCACCAGAACCTGCAAACGGACCGAAAATTCGCACGAACGTTAGAACCCCATTGACGTCTATGGGACTCGAACGTTCGAAATCAAAAGTGCTCATTTTAAAGGCTAATTTGCATGGTATTGTCCTAAAAAGGGTTTGGGGCCCGGGTCCTACCCCAGGGGATATGTATCAATGCATAAAAAACTTTTAAAAAAGGCCGTTTTTTCGGGAGCAGTGATTTTAATGATGCTTAAAGTAAAAAAAAAAGTGAAATATTCCTTTAAATATCGTACCTGGGGGATGTCTATAGTATGCCTGTAAAGTGGCATGTGTTTCCCGTGTTTAGAACAGTCCCTGCACAAAATGTCATTTTTAAAGGAAAAAATCTCATTTAAAACTGCTTGCGGGTTTAATGTAATGTCGGGTCCTGGCAATATGGATGAAAATCAGTGAAACAAATGGCATGGGTATCCCCCAGTCCATTACCAGGCCCTTTGGGTCTTGTATGGATATTAAGGGGAACCCCGCACCCAAATTAAAATAAGGAAAGGTGTGGGGCCACCAGGCCCTATATACTCTGAACAGCAGTATACAGGCGGTGCAAACAAGACAGGGACTGTAGGTTTGTTGTTAAGTAGAATCTGTTTGTAATTTTGAACGGGTACATTTTTAACATGTTTAGCTCCAGCCAAAAAAACTTTTTTAAGCTTTTTGGAAAACATAGGGAAGGGTTATCACCCCTGTGACATTTGTTTTGCTGTCTTTCCTCCTCTTCAGAAAATTTCACCTCACTTTTTGTCCCAATGACAAATGTTTTTTGAAAATTTGGGGTTTTTTGTGGAACAAGGATTGGAAAGCATCAGTGGAAAGGAGAAATGTTTTTCCCATATTAACTCTTACAGGAGAGAATTTCCCTTCCTAGGGGTAGATTTCATCTCACTTCCTGTTGTCTCCTTCCGTTTGCAAGTAGAAGGCAGTCTTTGAAGGGATCTGAGATTTCAAAAAAAATTATTCGGTTACATCAGCATCTGGTGCTTGGTAGCTGGTGGTGATCCAAGACTGATTCATTTTTATGAAGGTCAGTCGATCGACCGAGTCGGTGGACAGACGCACCCTGTGATCGGTTACAAAGCCTCCAGCAGCACTGAATGTGTGTTCCGAAAGAACGCTGGATGCAGGACAGGCCAGTAGCTCAATTGCATACTGTGCAAGCTCTGGCCAGTGATCCATCCTCAAGACCCAGTAACCCAGAGGATTTTCGGTGGGAAAGGTGTCCAAGTCAGATCTTGCCCCTAGGTATTCCTGCACCATGTAAAACAGACGCTGGCGATGGTTGTTGGAACCGATCATACCTTGGGGCTGCGGACCAAAAAATTGTCTGAACGCATCGGTCAGACGGCCACCTTCTCCACTGCTTCTTCTTTGACTGAC
This sequence comes from Aquarana catesbeiana, assembly GCA_037953035.1. NCBI lineage: Eukaryota > Metazoa > Chordata > Amphibia > Anura > Ranidae > Aquarana > Aquarana catesbeiana. Next base: position 532,857 of record JBBHAA010002021.1, on the reverse strand, counting down.
CGAAGCCTCAGCAACACGTTGTCCAGAAACAGGAGTTTGTAACCTCCCAGTCTCTGGGAACGCATTGCACAGACCTTTCTGCAAGGCCTCCCGAAGATGTTTCATCCTCTGCTCCCTCTGCGATGGCAAGATAAGGTCCGCAACCTTACCCTTGTAACGTGGATCAAGGAGGGTTGCCATTCAGTATTGGTACTTCTCCTTGGTACCACGAATACGAGGATCCTTACGCAGGCTTTGCAGGATCAGGGAGGCCATGCAGCGTAGGTTTGCTGAGGCATTCGGTCCGGAGTCCTCTGGGTCACTAAGGACGACATGGTCTGCAGCCACCTCCTCCCAGCCACGTACAAGTCCATGTGTTTCTTGGGACTGATCCTCCATACTGACACAATCTTCCTCCTCCTCCTCCTCCTCGTCCTCTTCCTGTGTGATCGGCGGGCATGCAGGAACACTGTCTGGATAAAGGGGGCCTTGAGAGCTAAGGAAGTCCTCCTCTTCCTGCCTCTGTTCTGCCTCAAGTGCCCTGTCCATTATTCCACGCAGCGTGTGCTCCAACAGGTGGACAAGGGGGACAGTGTCACTGATGCATGCACTGTCACTGCTCACCATCCTCGTGGCCTCCTCAAATGGTGACAGGACAGTGCATGCATCCCTGATCATGGCCCACTGGCGTGGGGAAAAAAAACCAAGCTCCCCTGACCCTGTCCTGGTGCCATAGTCGCACAGGTACTCATTGATGGCCCTCTGCTGCATGTGCAGCCGCTGCAGCATGGCCAACATTGAGTTCCGCCTGGTGGGCATGTCACAGATTAGGCGGTTCTTGGGCAGGTTAAACTCCTTTTGGAGGTCCGCCAGCCGAGCACTGGCATTATATGACCGGCGGAAATGCACACAGACTTTCCTGGCCTGCCTCAGGACATCCTGTAAGCCCGGGTACCTGCCCAAGAACCGCTGCACCACCAAGTTAAGGACGTGAGCCAAACAGGGCACATGGGTCATTTGTCCCTGTCGGAGGGAAGAGAAGAGGTTGGTGCCATTGTCGCAAACCACCATTCCTGCCTTAAGTTGGCGTGGCGTCAACCACCTCTGAACCTGCCCCTGCAGAGCTGACAGAACCTCTGCCCCAGTGTGACTCCTGTCCCCCAAGCACACCAGCTCAAGCACCGCATGGCATCTTTTGGCCTGTGTACTTGTGTAGCCCCTTGAACGGCTACGGAGCACCGCTGGTTCCGAGGACAAAGCACAGGAAGAGGCCATGGAGGAAGAAGAAGAGGAGGGGGTGGAGGAGAGAGGTGTGTCACAATCATTAGCATTTTGGAGGCGTGGTGGCGGAACAACCTCCAACACTACTGCACCTTGTCCTGCATCCTTCCCAGCTGCCAGCAGAGTCACCCAATGCGCCGTGAAACTTAGGTAACGTCCCTGTCCATGCCTGCTGCACCATGAGTCAGCGGTAATATGCACCTTACCACTGACCGCCCTGTCCAGCGAGGCATGGACATTGCCTTCCACATGCCGGTAGAGAGCCGGAATCGCCTTCCGTGAGAAAAAGTGGCGTTTGGGTACCTGCCACTGAGGAACCGCACATTCCACAAACTCACAGAAGGGGGCAGAGTCTACCAACTGAAAAGGTAGCAGTTGAAGTGCTAGCAATTTTGCCAAGCTAGCATTCAACCGCTGGGCATGTGGATGGCTCGGAGCAAACTTCTTTCGGCGGTGCAGCAGCTGGGGCAGGGAAATTTGCCTGGTACAATCTGACGTCGGTGTACCAAAAGCAGATTGCCCACAAGTACTTGGCTGTGACACACCTAATTCTACACCTTCATCCCTCTCAGTGCAGGTCTCAGAGAGGACTGAAGGTATAGTGGGGTTGGAGATCTCAGCTGATGAGGAGCAAGGAGAGGTCCTCTTTGTTCTTTGGTGTGGGTCTTTTAGATACGCTTGCCAACGAACTGCATGGCAGGTCAACATATGTCTGGTCAAGCATGTGGTACCCAAGCGGGAGATGTTTTGGCCACGCGAGATACGCTTGAGACATATGTTGCAAATAGCAGCGGTGCGATCTGATGCACTCGTCTCAAAAAAGGCCCACACCAAAGAACTTTTTGAATAACACGCAGAGACTGCAGCGCCCTGCACATGTGGAGCTTTGGGGTGTGATGCAGTCAATGTGCTGCGCTTAGGCTGGCCCCTGGATGGCATCCTGCCTCATTGGTGATGTGCCGCCTCCTCCTCCTCCTCCTCCTCTCTCCTATCAGGCACCCACGTTGAGTCAGTGACCTCATCATCCCCTCCCTCCTCATCACTGGAGCAAACCTGGCAGTATGCTGCAGCAGGGGGAGCATGACTGCCAGATTGCTGTCCTTCTTGGGCACCCCCTCTGTCCATGCTCATGTTACTGTCTTCATCAAGCTCAGTATCATCATCAGAGCCTTCCAAACGCTGGGCATCCTCCTGGAGCATGTATCCAACACTGTGGTCAAACAGTTCGAGGGACTCTTCAGGAGGACATGGTGGGGCTAGGGAAGGAGTCACTGATGACATTGAGCCGAGGGAAGAGGCCGCTGCTTTGCCAGACAAAGTACCCTGGGCATGGGTGAGAGAGGATGAGGAGGATGAGGACGGCTTGGTAATCCACTCGACCAAGTCTTCCGCATGTTGCGGCTCAACACGGCCAGCTGCCGAAAAAAAGGCCAAGCGTGTCCCACGGCCACGTGCTGATGAGGATGCACCGTCTCTACGACCAGCACTAGACACAGAGCCTGCTTGCCCTCTCTTATTGGCTTGTGACTGTCTGCCTCTCCTTCTTGGCCTTCCAGACATACTAATGGCCTGTAGCTGCACTAAGCTGGGATATATATATATATATATATATATATATATATGTACTGATACTGCAGCTAGCAAAATCAACTGCCTGCCTGTAGTATGAGAACACCACCAACCTTCTACAGGTAGCTTTAGCTGAACACTGTGCAGAGCTCGCAAAAAACTAACTTGTAGCTTTTTCAGCTGCCTGCTGTAGTGATATGATCAGGAAAACACCACCAACCTTCTACAGGTAGCTTTAGGTGAACACTGTGCAGAGCTCGCAAAAAAATAACTTGTAGGTTTAGCTGAACACTGTGAGGTGGACGCACCACACTAACTTGTAGTTTTAGCTGAACACTGTGAGCAGGACGCACAGCATTAACTTGTAGTTTTAGCTGAACACTGTGAGCAGGACGCAACGCACTAACTTGTAGGTTTAGCTGAACACTGTGAGGTGGACGCACCACACTAACTTGTAGTTTTAGCTGAACACTGTGAGCAGGACGCACCCCACTAACTTGTAGGTTTAGCTGAACACTGTGAGCAGGACGCACTGCACTAACTGTAAATAGTCTAGCTGCCTGACTGTGGTACTAATAGGATCAAAAGAACACCAGCAATTTTCTTCAGGTAGCTGTAAATACTGTAACAAGACAAGCCTGCCTGTCAGTAAGAAGATAACAGGAACGGATCTAGCTGAACACTGTGAGCAGGACGCACTGCACTAACTTGTAGCTTTAGATGAACACTGTGCAGAGGTCTCACTACACTAACTTGTAGGTTTAGCTGAACACTGTGAGCAGGACGCACAGCACTAACTTGTAGTTTTAGCTGAACACTGTGAGCAGGACGCACCGCACTAACTTGTAGGTTTAGCTGATCACTGTGAGGTGGACGCACCGCACTAACTTGTAGTTTTAGCTGAACACTGTGAGCAGGACGCACCGCACTAACTTGTAGGTTTAGCTGAACACTGTGAGGTGGACGCGCCACACTAACTTGTAGGTTTAGCTGAACACTGTGAGCAGGACGCACCCCACTAACTTGTAGGTTTAGCTGAACACTGTGAGCAGGACGCACCCCACTAACTTGTAGGTTTAGCTGAACACTGTGAGCAGGACGCACCCCACTAACTTGTAGTTTTAGCTGAACACTGTGAGCAGGACACACTGCACTAACTGTAAATAGTCTAGCAGCCTGACTGTGGTACTAAAAGGATCAAAAGAACACCAGCAATTTTCTTCAGGTAGCTGTATATACTGTAACAAGACAAGCCTGCCTGTCAGTAAGAAGATAACAGGAACGGATCTAGCTGAACACTGTAAGCAGGACGCACTGCACTAACTTGTAGCTTTAGATGAACACTGTGCAGAGGTCTCACTACACTAACTTGTAGGTTTAGCTGAACACTGTGAGCAGGACACACCCCACTAACTTGTAGTTTTAGCTGAACACTGTGAGCAGGACACACTGCACTAACTGTAAATAGTCTAGCTGCCTGACTGTGGTACTAATAGGATCAAAAGAACACCAGCAATTTTCTTCAGGTAGCTTTAAATACTGTAACAAGACAAGCCTGCCTGTCAGCAAGAAGATAACAGGAACGGATCCAGCTGAACACTGTGAGCAGGACGCACTGCACTAACTGTAAATAGTCTAGCTGCCTGACTGTGGTACTAATAGGATCAAAAGAACACCAGCAATTTTCTTCAGGTAGCTGTAAATACTGTAACAAGACAAGCCTGCCTGTCAGTAGGAAGATAACAGGAACGGATCTAGCTAAATTGAATACAGTGTATATATATATATATATATATGCAACACCTGGGATGCATATATATATACACAATACACTGCAAGTGCAGCTAACTGACTGACTGTTCTGCCTAATCTATCTAACTCAAATCAAATGACACTGTCTCTCTGTCTATCTCTTTCAACGCCGGAACACACACTACACAGGGCCGCCGTGCAGGCGGCCTTATATAGTGTGGGGCGTGTACTAAATCCCCTGAGCCATAATTGGCCAAAGCCTCCTTGGCTTTGGCCAATTATGGCTCTCTGTTTAGATGGCGCTGTGATTGGCCAAGCATGCGGGTCCTAGTGCATGCTTGGCCAATCATCAGCCAGCAATGCACTGCAATGCCGCAGTGAATTATGGGCCGTGACACGCCACACGAATTTGGCGCGATCGGCCCATATCGTTCGCAATTTGGCGAATGGGCGAACAGACGATGTTCGAGTCGAACATGGGTTCGACTCGAACAAGAAGCTCATTCCTGCTCCCAGTGTTAGTGAGGAGGTGGAGACTCGGCTCCTTGCACAGATGGAAAAGGCTGCAAGGGCTGGGACAGTGATAATAATGGGGGATTTTAACTACCCGGAAATTGACTGTAGTAATGGCACTGCTGGTAAAGTTAAAGGGCAAAAAATTATAAACCTATTACAGGACAATTTTATGGTCCAGTTTATTGAGGCCCCAACTAGGAATGATGCTCTGCTGGACCTGGTAATCTCAAGTCATGCAGAGCTTATTACCAATGTTCATATAAAAGAACATCTAGGTAGCAGTGACCATAACATGATTTAATTTAATGTTAGCTGTAAGCAACAAACAAATACGGGAAAGATAAAAATACTTAACTTTAAGAGAGCAAAGTTTCCAAGGATGAGGGCTGCTCTCCAGGACTTATGCCCCGTACACACGGTCGGACATTGATCGGACATTCCGACAACAAAATCCTAGGATTTTTTCCGACGGATGTTGGCTCAAACTTGTCTTGCATACACACGGTCACACAAAGTTGTCGGAAAATCCGATCATTCTGAACGCGGTGACGTAAAACACATACGTCGGAACTATAAACGGGGCAGTAGCCAATAGCTTTCATCTCTTTATTTATTCTGAGCATGCGTGGCACTTTGTCCGTCGGATTTGTGTACACACGATCGGAATCTCCGACAACGGATTTTGTTGTCGGAAAATTTTATACCCTGCTCTCAGACTTTGTGTGTCGGAAAATCCGATGGAAAATGTGTGATGGAGCCTACACACGGTCGGAATTTCCTACAACAAGGTCCTATGACACATTCTCCATCGGAAAATCTGACCGTGTGTACGGGGCATCAGACTGGGAGGGAATATTGGCATCAATGGACACGAAACAGAAATGGGAATTCTTCAAAGTGACTGTATGTAAACTAACTGCAAAGTATATTCCCATGGGCAATACGTTTAAAGGGCTAAAAATAAAACTTATGTGGCTCACGGCCAAAGTTAAAATGGCTATAAATAATAATAAAAGAAATTTAAAAAAATATAAAAATGAAGGAACACTAGCATCATTTAAAAGTTATAAAAAAATATAACAGAATATGTAAAAAGGAAATCAAGGACACAAAAATTCAAAACGAATGACAGATTGCAAAAGATAGTAGGACAAACCCCCAAAAATTCTTCAAATATATTAATAGTAAAAAGGTCAGGTCTGAGCATGTAGGCACTTTACAAAATAATCTAGAGTGGGTGACTGAGAACAAAGAAAAGGCAAAATTATTAAATACTTTCTTCAGCTCTGTGTATACAAAGGAGCATTGTGGAGCTCATGTCCATAATGTGGGTGGTAGTGATACAGCCCCAAATGATCCACAATGGCTCAAAAGTGATATGGTCCAGAAATATTTAGACAGAATAAAGGTGGATAAAGCAACTGGACCAGATGGCATCCACCCACGGATCCTAAAAGAATTCAGCTCTGTCATTTCAAGGCCATTGTTTCTAATATTTAGGGACTCGTTAATGTCTGGAATGGTACCACTGGATTGTGCAGGGCCAATGTGGTGCCCATATCTAAAAAGGATCTATTTTTAATTTTTTAATAATGTGAACATATCCTTTAACCAGTTGACATCTGCGCTATAGCCCAATGACGGTTACAGCGCGGACCTGAATTCCCAGGAGGCCGTCATATGATGGCCTCCCCTGTGCATGTGTCCTGCGTGCGCCCTACAGGGTGCGTGTGGAGCGTGCTGTGATCACCAAGTCACTGAGACTCGGGTGATCACTGATCCGAGTAAGGGGCCGATCCCGGCCCCTTATCATGTGATCAGCTGTCAGCCAATGACAGCTGATCACATGATCAAAACAAAAGCTCTGTGATTGTTTTTTTTTCTCCTGGCGCTGATAGCGTGGGGAGAAAAAAAGCCGATTGCCGGCTTATCAGCAAGGGACATCGGTCCCAAAGAGGAAGAGGCAATAATGCCTCATATATGCCACCAGTACGCCCTGCCAGTGCCACTTGCTATTGCCACCTGACAGTGCCCACCAGTGCCACCTATCAATGCCCATGAGTGCCACCTATCAATGCCTACAAGTGCCACCTATCAATGCCCACCAGTGGTGCCAATCAGTGCCACCTAGCAGTGCTGCCTATCAGTGTAACAGATCAGTGCCTATTATTGTCACCCATCAGTGTCCATCACTGCCACCCATCAGTGCCCATCACTGCCACCTATGGGTGCCCATCAGTGCCGCCTTAGCGTACATCAATGAAGGAGAAAAATTACCTTTTTTAAAATTTTATAACAAAATATATATATATTTTTTTTAATTCGGTCTTTTTACATTTTTTTTAACAAAAAAAAAAACGCAAAGGTGATAAAATACCACCAAAAGAAAGCTCTATTTGTGAGAAAAAAATTATAAAAATTTCATTTGGGTACAGTGGTGTATGACCGCGCAATTGTCGTTCAAAGCGCGTCAGCGCTGAAAGCTGAAAATTGGTCTGGATAGGAGGGGGGTTTAAGTGCCCAGTAAGCAACTGGTTAATGCACTTGTATACTCTGACAGTAATTGCTGTTGCTTGTTTTCATGACTCTATCTTTTTTCATGTTTCAGATCTTTTATACTATGTTCAAATGATTGGAACTGAAAGCAACACAAAGATTCCACCAGCTGCTGAGACATAGTTTACATTTCTAGAAAAACTAATGGCCTTGGATGGTACTGCCAGAAGCAACAATCCTGTCCAAATGGATTGGCAATCAACATCAGGCACAGATTTTGACACTGGTGTCACTAAATCTTTTCAGGATTTAAATCCTTGTGATATTCTGTGCAACATTTTAAATAACTTGTGTAAGAATAACATTTCTCGGCAGAAAATTATAACCAAAATGGCCATGTGTCAGTTTGCCATCCCTCTGCTTCTTCCTGCTGGTGGCGGGTCACATTGGACTTTCATGCTGTGGGCAATGAGGGACATTGTAAAACGGTGGAGACCTCAGTTATTAACAGACACAAAAGGGTTCAGAGAGGACAACCTAGTAAATATTCCTATGCCTTTCTTCTCTTTTATCAGATTGGGTGCATGTGGCTTGCCAAAGTCTAAAATTCTCAATCAGGTTCTTAGTCCCACCCAACAGTCTCAAAACTTCTTTGTACATAGAGATATGGGGGGCGGAAACATAACAAAGAGGAGTTCAGATGGACTGGTAGAGGTAAGCTGGTACTTTCCATCTGGTCAGGAAGCTATAGATGTTTTTAATGAACCCTTAGCATTCCCCAATCTTCGGGGAGACCTGGGATCTCACAACCAACAGTTCCAGTTCTTGTTATCTATATCAACAGCCATGTTCATATTTGTGGAGAGCATTAACGGAGAACAATATAAACTGCTTTCTGGCTTATCAGAAAAAAAGAAACACACAGTACTTTTTTATTATTAATGGGGGCATTGGGAAGCTAGGAGAAGACACACTAAAATTCTTAGGCAAGTTATCAGTAGATCTAAAACTGAAGAAAATGAATGTGATAATTAAAAATAAAAATTTTAACAACTCACAAGTTGTATTGAAATTGCAGTCAGCAATAAAAGCTTTGCTTACAAACAACACAAAAATGTTCAGCTTGCATGAAATTGCAGACAGGGAGATTGGGAACAAAGGTCAGAAATATGAAAACCAGATTTCAGTAGATGAGCATTTCATATCAGCAAAAACAAAAGTCAAGAATATCACAGATAAGATTAAGGACATAGCACAATTTAAGGAGGAAACAATGAAACTACAAGGAGACCTCTGGGGACAACTGACAAAGGTAGAGAAGGAATTGTGCAGAATGAGAGAACTTGGTGATAAAGATCCGGAGGAATATAAATCACAACTCCAAAAAGATATACATCATCTTCGAAATGTGCAAAGTAAGCAGAAAATGCCTAAAATTCTTAAAATGTTTATAGAAGCAATGACAGAGCTATCTCCCACAGAGAAGAAGCTTTTCATGAAAGGTTTGGCAATTCATCTTGACAAAGCTGGAAAAAGTAATATTTCGATTTTGCAAGATGAGTATAGAGAAAAAATCAAGGATTTAGTTAATAATGCAAGTGAGCTAAAAAACATAGACCAAAGGATAGCGCGTAGTAGTTTAGGCATTGAGCATTTCCTTCGTGAGCTGGGGCAGTTTTATGAAACAGCAAACTTCATGAGAGAAAGAGGTGAAGACATAAAAGATATATATGATGAACTTCCCAAAATAGCTTCAGATATGCTACTTGAGGGTTTCCATTAGAGCTAATAGATGGAGATGCTTCTAACATACCCCTGCTTTGGATAACTGAGATTCTAAAACAATTAGAAATTAGGACAGGAGGGCAAAGTAGAATAAGAGTGATAACTGTACTGGGAGTGCAGAGTACAGGGAAATCAACCCTTCTAAACACCATGTTTGGTTTGGAGCTTCCAGTGGCCAGTGGGCGATGTACAAGGGGAGCCTTTATGACCCTTCTAAATGTGGATAGGGATATGCAGAAGGTTCTGGGCTGTCAGTTCATGCTGGTGATTGACACTGAGGGGTTGAAATCTATGGAACTGGCTTCTCTTGATGGTAGCTATGAATATGATAATGAGCTTGCAACAATGGTGGTGGGGTTGAGCGACATCACTATCATCAATATGGCCATGGAAAATACAGAAGAGATGAAAGACATTTTACAGATTGTAGTTCATGCATTTCTGAGGATGAAAGAAGTAGGAAAGAAACCGAGCTGCCAGTTTGTACACCAGAATGTGAGTGATGTGTCCACTCATGTGAAAAACCAAAGAGCCAACTTAATGAACAATGAACAACTTAATGAACTGACTAAGATTGCGGCAAAAATGGAGAAAAGAAGTGGTATAGCTAGATTTTCTGACATTATTTTCTGTGACCTTGAAAAACACTCTTGGTACATCCCTGGCCTGTGGCATGGCATACCCCCTATGGCTTCAATAAACAAAGGTTATACTGAGAATATAAAAGAATTAAAAAAATCCTTAATTGAATATCTAAAATCAATACCTGGAAAGCCACAATCCATCAAGGAGTTCAATGAATGGTTAAAAAGCTTGTGGAATGCTGTGAAACATGAGAAATTTGTGTTCAGCTTCAGAAACCGATGACCGAAGCCTACAACCAGCTCTGTATGGAGTACTCAGACTGGGAATGGAGATTCCAGAAAAATGTTCATCATTGGATGATAAAAACTGAGACTTTAATCTATAACTTATCATCTGAAAAACTAGGGGGAGAGACCTGGAGCAAAATTAAAGATGAAATGTGTCAATTGTTAGATACAGAGGAGAGCATTATGTCACAATCACTTGAGAATTACTTTGAAAATGACCATGGCAATGCTCATCTCTTGGATATGTTCAGAGGAGACTTTTTCAGGAGGGTGAACTTCCTCAGGAAAGAGCTGGAAAATACTCTGATTGACAAGTGTGAGAAAACAATGTGCATCCAAAGAGAAAAATGTAAAATACTAGCCATGCAAGAGAAATATATCAATATCATTGAGGTAAAAGTGGCAGAAACAATGGAACAAAAACGAAGGAACAAAAATTATATCAGTCCTGAGCAACTAAAGAGAGAATTTGACATGATGTGGGAAAGTACATTAGATACTTTACGACTAAGTAAACTGGAGAGACAGAATATTGAACAAATTCTTATTCACCAGCTAAAACATGATACGAAGAATAATGAACAAGCTCTCAAAAAGTTGCACAACATCACAAACCTTGCTGCGTATAAAAAGAAGTTTATGATCAACGAAACGCACCATTTCTGCAAATCTAGTGAAGAAATGGCCCTCATACAAGATCTGGTTTCCTCCTTACTCCGTGAATGCAATCACTATGTTTCTAAATCTCTTAATACCAGAGAAAACTTCAGCTAAATGTTGTCTCAAGAATTGTTAAAAATCATAAATAGAACTTTGAATAGACAAGATGTTAGGCATTTCAGTATTACAAAAGGATTTGAACTGGATGTAAAGCTTCACATTTTAGGAAGTGCTGCTCTTACATTTCAGAAGATGCACAGTGACTTTGTCCAAAGAAATTACCCCAGAAGCTGTTTGGAGATGCTGAAACCAGAATACTTTTCTATTTTCCAAAGTGTTTTTGAGAAAAGAAATGAATGCCAAAGACGAGCCAAACTATTTTGTGAACTGTGTTTGAAGTCATCAATCATTGATCACATCAATAGACATCTTGGAAAGGAGATAGTGGAGGAGATTTTGCAGAAAGGAGGACCATGGGAATTCAAGAGTCATGCTGTATTTCAGAGTGTGTTGCTTGAAGAGTTACTGCAAAATAAATCATGTGAAGAATACTCACACTACATCAATGATTATGGCCATTTTGTTGAAGGATGAATTTCCCTGTACATTCTTAAACATTATAAAAACCAAAGAGATATTCAAGATTTGCAGTTAGGCATCTTAGAATCCCTGACCAAGAAAATAAAACAAACTCTAAAACATGCAAGTACTGCTCAAGCCAGTGATGTGTCAGCATTCTTAGTAAAATTTAGCAATATTTTGAAAAAAGACCTGGTTATTTCTCAGAATAATTTGAAAGTTGTCACTTTCCAAAGTAATGTTGATATAGGAAAGTTTATTAATGACATTGAGGCATTTCTTCCAGACTTACTGAAAGAATTACACATAGAAATGAGCTCAGCAAGTGTCAGTTGTATACTTTCACAGCTGAACTTGAAGCCTCAGCAGGAATTGGCCAAGAAGGTGATCGGATGCGGCAAGCAGTGTCCATTCTTTAAAGCCCCTTGTGAAGCTGGAGGAGCTGATCATAAAGAGCATTTTGCTTCAATACATCGACCAAGAGGATTAGCACAACACAAAGATGAACAAACAGGGGCTCTGGACCATTCAATATGTTCTACAAATGTCATCTCCAATAGGAGTTTCAGGAATCCTGACACCAACTGGAAGCCCCATCCTTACAAAGATTACCAAACAATTTACCCCGATTGGGCTATTTACCCAGATACAACTGCTAATGGTTCTGATTACTGGAAGTTTGTTTTTAAAGAGTTACATTGTAAGTTTGCTGATCTATATAAAGCCAAACCAGCAAATTTTCCAAAAGAATGGCATAGAATAACAGATAATCAAGCTCTTAAGAGCCTCAAGAGAACATGAAGTACTCAAAATACAAAGAACTATTTATGGAAAAAAAAAGGTAAAAACGTGGAATAGAGTAGTAGTATGCTATTGTGATATCTTATATAGTATAGATGCTGTTCCTTTTTTTCTTAATTGTTGTCCTTTAAGGTTTGAAAGGATCATATGTAAGCAAGTGTATAATTTCACTGCACTATTTTGTCCTTATTTCAATTTCCCATGTATCTGAATATAACCATACAAAATGGCATTATTATTATTATTATTATTATTATTATGTATTTGATGTATAATGTGTGTATAGAACAAATATGCCTATAGAATCCTATATTTGATTTCAGTATATTAACTATCCCTTTCAATAAATAAGACATTTTATTTAAAATCTATTCACAGAATGGTTTCTAAACAAGTTTTTATTTTTCATCATTTAACCACTTCAGCCCCGGACCATTTGGCTGGCCAAAGACCAGGGGACTTTTTACTATTTGGCACTGCACTGCTTTAACTGGTAATTCCGCGGTCATGCAATGTTGTACCAAAACAAAATTTGCGTCCTTTTTTCCCACAAATAGAGCTTTCTTTTGATGGTATTTGATTGCCTCTGCAATTTTTATTTTTTGTGATATAAACGGAAAAAGACAGAAAATTTTGTTATAGGAAAAATCCAATAAACTCAATTTTAGTCAAACATATAGGTCAAAATGTATTCAGCCACACATCTTTGGTAAAAAAAATGTAAATAAGCGTATATTTATTGGTCTTGCGCAAAAGTTATAGCGTCTGCAAACTAGGGTACGTTTTCTGGAATTTACGCAGCTTTTAGTTCATGACTGCCTATCTCATTTCTTGAGGTGCTAAAATGGCAGGGCAGTACAACCCCCCCCACCAAATTACCCCATTTTGGAAAGTAGACACCGTAAGGAAATTGCTAAGAGGCATGTTGAGCCCATTGAATATTTTTTTTTGTCCCAAGTGATTGAATAATGACAAAAAAAAAAAATTACAAAAAGTTGTCACTAAATGATATATTGCTCACACATACCATGGGCATATATGGAATTACACCCCAAAATAAATTCTGCTGCTTCTCCCGAGTACAGGGATACCACATGTGTGGGACTTTGTTGCCCCGCGTACGGGGCCCCAAAATTCAATCACCGCCCTTAGGATTTCTAAGGGCGTAGATTTTTGATTTCACTCCTCACTACCTATCACAGTTTTGAAGGCCATAAAGTGCCAAGATGACACAACCCCCCCCCCCCAAATGACTCCTTTTGGAAAGTAGAAACCCCAAGCTATTTGCCAAGAGGCATGTTGAGTCCTTGGAGTATTTTATATTTTGCCACAAGTTGCGGAAAAATTACAAACTTTTTTTTTTTTTTGCACAAAGTTGTCACTAAATGATATATTGCTCAAACATGCCATCGGCATATGTGGAATTACACCACAAAATACATTCCGCTGCTTCTCCTAAGTACAGGGATACCACATGTGTGGGCCCCGAAAACCAAGCACCACCTTCAGGATTTCTAAGGGCGTAAATTTTTCATTTCACTCCTCACCACCTATCACAGTTTCAAAGGCCATAAAATGCCAAGATAGCACAACCCCCCCCCCAAATGACCCCATTTTGAAAAGTAGACACCCCAAGCTATTTGCTGAGAGGCATGGTGAGTATTTTGAAGCTCTAATTTGTTTTTGAAAATGAAGAAAGAAAAGAAAACTGTAATTTTTTTTCTTTTTTCAATTTTCAAAACTTTGTGAAAAAAAGCGAGATCTGAAAAATACTTACCATACCTCTCAACAAATATCTTGAGGTGTCTACTTTCCAAAATGGGGTCATTTGGGGGTGGGGGTTGTGCCATCTGGACATTCCATGGCCTCCGAAACTGTGATAGGCAGTGAGGAGTGAAATAAAAAATTTACACCCTTATAGAAAGCCTGAAGGCAGGGCTTGGTTTTCAGGGTCCCGTACACAGCTAGGCTCCCAAAAAGTCTCACACATGTGGTATCCCCATACTCAGGAGAAGCAACAGAATGTATTTTGGGGTGTAATTATACATATGCCCATGGCATGTCTGAGCAATATATCACTTTGTGCAAAAAGAAAAAAAATTGTCTTTTTCCCACAACTTGTGTCAGAATATAAAATATTCCATGGACTCGACATGCCTCTCAGCAAATAGCTTGGGGTGTCTACTTTCCAAAATTGGGTCATTTGGGGGGGGGGGTTGAACTGTCCTGGCATTTTATGCACAACATTTAGAAGCTTATGTCACACATCACCCACTCTTCTAAAAACTTGAAGACAAAGCCCTTTCTTACACTTTTTGTTTATATGAAAAAAAATATTTTTTTTGCAAGAAAATTACTTTGAACCCCCAAACATATATTTTTTTAAAGCAAAGGCCCTATAGTTTAAAATGGTGGGTGTTTATTTTTTTTTTCTCACAGTATTTGCGCAGCGATTTTTCAAACTCATTTTTTTGGGAAAAAACACACCTTTTTTATTTTAATACACTAAAACACACTATATTGCCCAAATGTTTGATGAAATGAAAAAGATGATCTTAGGCTGAGTACATGGATACGAAACACGACATGCTTTAAAATTGCACACAAACGTGCAGCGGCGACAAACTGCATACGTTTTTAAAAGCCTTTGAACGCCTTTACAGGTTACCACTTTAGATTTATGGAGGAGGTCTACTGCTAAAATTACTGCACTTGATCTGACCTTTGCGGTGATACCTCACATGCATGGTGCAGTGCATTTGCTGTTTACATATGATGTCAGACCGACGCTTGCGCTCACCTTTGCGCAAGAGCAGGGTGGGGGGAAAGGGGTGCTTTTTTTTAAATTATTTATTTTGCTTTTTTATTTTATTTTTAAACTGTTCCTTTCATTTATATTTTGTTTATCATATTTATTGTTATCTCAGGGAATGTAAATATCCCCTATGATAGCAATAGTTAGTGACAGGTACTCTTTTTTGAAAAGATTGGGGTCTATTAGACCCTAGCTCTCTCCTCTGCCCTGAAAGCATCTGACCACACCAAGATCGGTGTGATAAAATGCTTTCCCAATTTCCCAATGGCGCTGTTTATATCCGGTGAAATCTAAGTCATTAAATGCTCGTAGCTTCCAGTTTCTTAGGCCATAGAGATGATTGGAGCCATTCTGGTCTCTGATCAACTCTATGCTCAGCTGGCGGAACCACCAGCTATATTCTCAGGTTCCCTGTTGGGACAGGAGAGCCAGAGAAAACCGTGGAAGATGGTGGGGGGGGACATTCCCTCCCACTGCTTGTAAAAGCAGTCTAGAGGCTAATTAGCCACTAGGATTGCTTTTACATGAAAGCCGACCGCTGGCTGAAAAGAATGATACCAAGACAATACCTAAACATGCAGGCATCATTCTGGTATAACCACTCAAAGTCCAGCAACATACCAGAACGTTGCTGGTCCTTGTTGAGCATATATTGTAATCTTTATTTTCATGCAGCCTGTGGGCTGAACGAAAAAAAGAGATTGATCAGTGGGTATGCCCACCATTAGAATACCTCACTTCATCCACCCACTTCTAATGATGAGCATATATGCACTATTTTGTTTTTAACTGTGGTGGTGAAATCACCTCCTACAGCGATGGAGTCACGGCTTTATGTATCGTGGGAGCAAGCGCTGTTGCTGTCAAGATAAATAAATCCGCACTGCAACTGAATGGCGTACCTGCTAAGCAAATGATGGTTAACAATAAAACAAAGTAACATTACAGTATAACAGTAATGCCCCGTACACACGGTCGGACTTTGTTCGGACATTCCGAAAACAAAATCCTAGGATTTTTTCCAACGGATGTTGGCTCAAACTTGTCTTGCATACACACGGTCACACAAAGTTGTCGGAAAATCCGATCGTTCTAAACGCGGTGACGTAAAACACGTACGTCGGGACTATAAACGGGGCAGTGGCCAATAGCTTTCATCTCTTTATTTATTCTGAGCATGCATGGCACTTTGTCCGTCGGATTTGTGTACACACGATCGGAATTTCCAACAACGGATTTTGTTGTCGGAAAATTTTATATCCTGCTCTCAAACTTTGTGTATCAGAAAATCCGATGGAAAATGTGTGATGGAGCCTAAACATGGTCGGAATTTCCGACAACAAGGTCCTATCACACATTTTCCGTCGGAAAATCCAACTGTGTGTATGGGGCATTAGACATACCATACCTGCAAAGCAGATACAAAAAAAATAGTATAAAATAAAACATTTTTTAACGCAATCTGTGCCTAAAATATATATAAGCCGAAGCATGGGGGCATCCGCCCCAAAAGTTAGGAGCAAATCGCTCCTCCACCCCTGCTGCCCCCATGCTTTGGCATATATGCTCTTTTTTTTTAACTGTGGTGGTGAAATCACCTCCTACAGCGCTGGAGTCATGGCTTTATGTATCGTGGGAGCAATCGCTGTTGCTGTCAAGATATATAAATCCGCGCTGCAGCTGAATGGTGTACCTGAAAACAAAAAAATGGTTAACAATAAAACACAGTAAACAGTAAAGTATAAAAAAAGTGCATACCTGAAAAGCAAACAGGATAAAACATAATAACAATAAAACATTGCAGAATAGAAAAAAAACAAAAATAAAATGACAACTATTTTTGTTTTTTTATTTTATATATATATATATATATATATATATATATATATTTTTTTTTTCATTTTTTTAACACTTTTATTTGTAACTGTAACTCTAACGGTTCGGTTCCAGGTTCGGGTCTCTCAAAATGCGATGGCATCTTGGGAGACCCTGTGAAAGTGTGTCCTAGTCTGTGCAGTGCTGTACCCTACTCTAAAACTCCACTAGTGTATGGTAGCGTTCGAAACATTCACCAATGCAAAGACCATGATTGGTAGGACAGGAGGGACAATAGAAGCGGGTGTCATGCATATATCTACAGTGCTACAGACAAGACATCTTCTTTGGGGGGCTCGTTGGTTAGGGGTACTAGGGAGGACATACGGAAAATGCCTCTCATGCAGCCGGCTTACTGCGTTTGGATTGGGAAGGTGAGGTGAAGCACCGCCTGGAAACAGAAGGGCTCTGACGATCTCTTCCTGGAATTTAAGGAAAGATCCAGTACGTCCTGAAGCTCTATAAAGCACATGAGCATTCAGCAAAGCCAATTGAAATAAATAAACAGACACTTTTTCCTGTCGCATCATGGCAGCATACACTTTGGGTTGTGACTCCGCCCCCACAACCTGATAGGACTACATAGCTATAAGTTGTAGAGATGGCCCCTGCCCAGTATTCTCTTATTTTTCCTCACCTGAAGGACTGAACATATCAGAAGCACCCCCTTACCGAATTCGCCCCAGCCAGGTTCTAGCCTCTCCTGGGTGGAAGTCCTTACCTGTACAGCCTCTAAACGAGCTAGATGGAAGGAGCCCCGCTCTGGTGATCTCGGGGGTATGTTGCGGTCTAGTATAAGCCTTAAACAGGCTTAGTTGTTGTGCAGCGGTCGCCATGCCTCCTTTTTTCACTTTGTGTTTTTCTCCCTCTTTGCTGGGCTCTGTGGTCCCTCTGTGCCTCCCTACAGGCTTCCCGGGCGTCTCGGCGCTTCCGCGCATGCGCGGTGCGCGCCGTCAGGGCGTCCTTTCGATTTTGCCAGTTTCCAAGATGGCGCCGGGCGCCTCGCGCCGCTACTGCGCATGCGCGAGCGGGTCGTGACCTCGGCGGCCATGGCGGCAAATTTAAAAGCCCTGTTTGTCATTTCTGAGCTCTCCTTGCTTCCTGGAAGACTTCTGACTGCTGTGTTTTGAACTTCTGCATTCCTAAAGCTCCCTCTCTCTCTGGGTAAGTGTCTAATACTTATGCACTGTTTTGTGGGACCTGGTTGCATGTTCTTACCTTCCTATACCTTTCTCAGGTATTCACCTTCCTCTCCTATGGAGGCCGCTGCCCCAGCAGATCACCACCAGCCTAATAGGTAAGGGGGGGGGATTCCAGCGGTAAGTAGAGAAGATTGAAAAAGAGAGCAGGACCGTACTAATGCTACCTAATTGGTCAGCCCTGTCAGGTCCGCAAGATCATCTAAATCAGGACGAAGAGAATCTTCGCACAGGAGAAGCCGCTCCGGCCATAGACGCAGCCGCTCACGCGGAAGAAGCCGCTCAGGCCGCAAGGGGAGTCGCAGACGGAGTCGATCCCACTCAAGGCATAGCCGTTCCTACCGCAGAAGATCCCCTGCACGAGGACACCAATCCTCTACGCACCCTTCCCGCCCAGCCGGGAACGCTTGCTGGGTATGTGGGGCCACGGCCCTCCCAGACAAACTAGCCTGCCGCAAGTGCATAGATGAACCAGGGAGAAAGAGCCGGATTCCATAGAACCCACTGGAGTCTCTACTCCCCAGGTCTCAACTCCTGATGTGGAGTTTACGGCCTATAGCACCTCACCCACCATTCCCAGTGCATCAAGAGAGCAAGAACTACCGTCGGATGATGAAGAGCCGGAAGCTTCAGCTGGCTTTGATTTTGCGCTCATAGAACCGTTCATCAGATCGGTTAAGGAAGCGATTAACTGGGAGGAGCTTGAGCAGACACAGCCTAAACAGAGAAAATATTTCCCAAACCTCAAGAAGGTTCCGGAGGCTTTCCCATTCATCGACGAGTTAGAGGAGCTCATTAAGAAGGAGTGGCAGAATCCGGAAAAGAAGTTCAGTCTGTCCAACAGACTTACCAAACTGTACCCTCTCAAGGAACCCAAAGTATCTCCTTTACTTTCTCCTCCAGTAGTGGATGCATCTTTGATGCGTCTAGCCAGGCACGTGACGCTCCCCATTGAAGATGCAGTAACGTTCAGAGACGTGCTTGACAGGAAGGTGGATACAGACCTTAAGAGAGCTTACCTGTTCGCAGGAGGCGCCTGCAGGCCAGCGGTGGCATTAGCGGCGGTTGGGAAAGCTATCTCCAGCTGGTCCTCAGCTACAGCGAGGCTCGTCACTGAGGGCGCAGATCAAGAACAGATCACTAAGGCCTTACAAGAACTTAGCCTTGCGGGAGATTTCGTGGCGGAGGCTTCCGTAGATACTATCAGATCCACCTCAAGGTCTATGTTAGCCTCTGTAATGGCCAGAAGGGCGCTATGGCTTAAACCTTGGTCGGCTGACCCCGCCTCGAAGTCAAACTGGTGCAGGATTCCGTATGATGGGGTGAACCTCTTTGGAGCAAAGCTGGATACCGCAATCTCTAAAGTAACAGGCGGGAAGTCGGGTCTCATACCATCGGACAGAAGGCCGAAACAACAAAGGCCACCTCCCTTTAAACGTAACCTTCCGGAAAGATATAGGGATGCGAAATCCTATAGACCCGGGAAGGAATACAGAAGGAGCTGGAAGAACCCCCAGACGTCCTTCCTTAAGTTCCAGAAACCCAAGACCCCTGCCTCCAATGACCAGAAGTCCTTTTGAAGGTTCGCCCGCCCAACCAGCGGTAGTGGGGGCCAGACTCACAAAGTTCAAGTTGGTCTGGGCGGGAATGATAAAAGACCCATGGACGGTGTCCACCATTCATTTCGGTCACAGGTGGGCATTCAGAGGTCGTCCTCCAAGAGACCAATTCTGCTCAACCAGACTTCCTCCTTCTCAAGAGAAAAGACTAGGGATGAGCTTCGTGTTCGAGTCGAACCCATGTTCGACTCGAACATCGGCTGTTCGATCGTTCGCCGAATTGCGAACGTTATGGGCCGTTCGCGCTAAATTCGTGTGGCGCGTCACGGCCCATAATTCACTGCGGCATCGCAGTGCATTGCTGGCTGATGATTGGCCAAGCATGCACTATGACCCGCATGCTTGGCCAATCACAGCGCTGTCAGTAGAGAGAGCTGTAATTGGCCAAAGCCAGGGTGGCTTTGGCCAATTACGGCTCAGGGCATTTAGTACACACCCCACACTATATAAGGCCGCCTGCACGGCGGCCCTGTGTAGTGTGTGTTCCGGTGTGCTGAGAGATAGAGAGAGAGAGAGACAGTGTCATTTGATTTGAGTTAGATAGATTAGGCAGAACAGTCAGTCAGTTAGCTGCACTTACAGTGTATTGTGTATATATATGCATCCCAGGTGTTGCATATATATATATACACTGTATTCAGTTTAGCTAGATCCGTTCCTGTTATCTTCTATCTAGACTATTTACATTTAATGCAGTGCGTCCTGCTCACAGTGTTCAGCTAGATCCGTTCCTGTTATCTTCTAGACTATTTACATTTAGTGCAGTGCGTCCTGCTCACAGTGTTCAGCTAGATCCGTTCCTGCTATTTACATTTAGTGCAGTGCGTCCTGCTCACAGTGTTCAGCTAGATCCGTTCCTGTTAAATTCCTACTGACCGGCAGGCTTGTCTGGTTACAGTATATAAAGCTACCTGAAGAAAATTACAGGTGTTCTATTTGATCCTATTAGTACCACGGTCAGGCAGCTAGACTATTTACATTTAGTACAGTGTGTCCTGCTCACAGTGTTCAGCTAGATCCGTTCCTGTTATCTTCCTACTGACAGGCAGGCTTGTCTGGTTACAGTATATAAAGCTACCTGAAGAAAATTACAGGTGTTCTATTTGATCCTATTAGTACCACGGTCAGGCAGCTAGACTATTTACATTTAGTACAGTGCGTCCTGCTCACAGTGTACAGCTAGATCCGTTCCTGTTATCTTCCTACTGACAGGCAGGCTTGTCTGGTTACAGTATATAAAGCTACCTGAAGAAAATTACAGGTGTTCTATTTGATCCTATTAGTACCACGGTCAGGCAGCTAGACTATTTACATTTAGTACAGTGCGTCCTGCTCACAGTGTTCAGCTAGATCCGTTCCTGTTATCTTCCTACTGACAGGCAGGCTTGTCTGGTTACAGTATATAAAGCTACTTGAAGAAAATTACAGGTGTTCTATCCCAGCTTAGTGCAGCTACAGGCCATTAGTATGTCTGGAAGGCCAAGAAGGAGAGGCAGACAGTCACAAGCCAATAAGAGAGGGCAAGCAGGCTCTGTGTCTAGTGCTGGTCGTGGAGACGGTGCATCCTCATCAGCACGTGGCCATGGGACACGCTTGGCCTTTTTTTCGGCAGCTGGCCATGTTGAGCCGCAACATGCGGAAGACTTGGTCGAGTGGATGACCAAGCCGTCCTCATCCTCCTCATCCTCTCTCACCCATGCCCAGGGTGCTTTGTCTGGCAAAGCAGCGGCCTCTTCCCTCAGCTCAATGTCATCAGTGACTCCTTCCCTAGCTCCACCATGTCCTCATGAGGATTCCCTCGAACTGTTTGACCACAGTGTTGGGTACATGCTCCAGGAGGATGCCCAGCGTTTGGAAGGCTCTGATGACGATACTGAGCTCGATGAAGGCAGTAACATGAGCGCGGACAGAGGGGGTGCCCAAGAAGGACAGCAATCTGGCAGTCATGCTCCCCCTGCTGCAGCATACTGCCAGGTTTGCTCCAGTGATGAGGAGGGAGGGGATGATGAGGTCACTGACTCAACGTGGGTGCCTGATAGGAGAGAGGAGGAGGAGGAGGAGGAGGAGGAGGAGGAGGAGGAGGAGGAGGCGGCAGCACATCACCAACGAGGCAGGATGCCCTCCAGGGGCCAGCCTAAGGGCAGCACATTGACTGCATCACACCCCAAAGCTCCACATGTGCAGGGCGCTGCAGTCTCTGCGCGTTATTCAAAAAGTTCTTTGGTGTGGGCCTTTTTTGAGACGAGTGCATCAGATCGCACCGCTGCTATTTGCAACATATGTCTCAAGCGTATCTCGCGTGGCCAAAATATCTCCCGCTTGGGTACCACATGCTTGACCAGACATATGTTGACCTGCCATGCAGTTCGTTGGCAAGCGTATCTAAAAGACCCACACCAAAGAACAAAGAGGATCTCTCCTTGCTCCTCATCAGCTGAGATTTCCAACCCCACTAGACCTTCAGTCCTCTCTGAGACCTGCAGTGAGAGGAATGAAGGTGTAGAATTAGGTGTGTCACAGCCAAGTACTTGTGGGCAATCTGCTTTTGGTACACCGACGTCAGATTGTACCAGGCAAATTTCCCTGCCCCAGCTGCTGCACCGCCGAAAGAAGTTTGCTCCCAGCCATCCACATGCCCAGCGGTTGAATGCTAGCTTGGCAAAATTGCTAGCACTTCAACTGCTGCCTTTTCAGTTGGTAGACTCTGCCCCCTTCCGTGAGTTTGTGGAATGTGCGGTTCCTCAGTGGCAGGTACCCAAACGCCACTTTTTCTCACGGAAGGCGATTCCGGCTCTCTACCGGCATGTGGAAGGCAATGTCCATGCCTCGCTGGACAGGGCGGTCAGCGGTAAGGTGCATATTACCGCTGACTCATGGTCCAGCAGGCATGGACAGGGACGTTACCTAAGTTTCACGGCGCATTGGGTGACTCTGCTGGCAGCTGGGAAGGATGCAGGACAAGGTGCAGTAGTGTTGGAGGTTGTTCCGCCACCACGCCTCCAAAATGCTGATTGTGACACACCTCTCTCCTCCACCCCCTCCTCTTCTTCTTCCTCCATGGCCTCTTCCTCGGAACCAGCGGTGCTCCGTAGGCGTTCAAGGGGCTACGCAAGTACGCAGGCCAAAAGATGCCATGCGGTGCTTGAGCTGGTGTGCTTGGGGGACAGGAGCCACACTGGGGCAGAGGTTCTGTCAGCTCTGCAGGGGCAGGTTCAGAGGTGGTTGACGCCACGCCAACTTAAGGCAGGAATGGTGGTTTGCGACAATGGCACCAACCTCCTCTCTGCCCTCCGACAGGGACAAATGACCCATGTGCCCTGTTTGGCTCACGTCCTTAACTTGGTGGTGCAGCGGTTCTTGGGCAGGTACCCGGGCTTACAGGATGTCCTGAGGCAGGCCAGGAAAGTCTGTGTGCATTTCCGCCGGTCATATAATGCCAGTGCTCGGCTGACGGACCTCCAAAAGGAGTTTAACCTGCCCAAGAACCGCCTAATCTGTGACATGCCCACCAGGTGGAACTCAACGTTGGCCATGCTGCAGCGGCTGCACACGCAGCAGAGGGCCATCAATGAGTACCTGTGCGACTATGGCACCAGGACAGGGTCAGGGGAGCTTGGTTTTTTTTCCCCACGCCAGTGGGCCATGATCAGGGATGCATGCACTGTCCTGTCACCATTCGAGGAGGCCACGAGGATGGTGAGCAGTGACAGTGCATGCATCAGTGACACTGTCCCCCTTGTCCACCTGTTGGAGCACACGCTGCGTGGAATAATGGACAGGGCACTTGAGGCAGAACAGAGGCAGGAAGAGGAGGACTTCCTTAGCTCTCAAGGCCCCCTTTATCCAGACAGTGTTCCTGCGTGCCCGCCGATCACACAGGAAGAGGACGAGGAGGAAGAGGAGGAGGAGGAAGATTGTGTCAGTATGGAGGTGGAGCCTGGCACTCAGCATCAGCAGCAGTCTTTAAGGGATCAGTCCCAAGAAACACATGGACTTGTACGTGGCTGGGAGGAGGTGGCTGCGGACCATGTCGTTCTTAGTGACCCAGAGGACTCCGGACCGAATGCCTCAGCAAACCTACGCTGCATGGCCTCCCTGATCCTGCAAAGCCTGCGTAAGGATCCTCGTATTCGTGGTATCAAGGAGAAGGACCAATACTGGCTGGCAACCCTCCTTGATCCACGTTACAAGGGTAAGGTTGCGGACCTTATCTTGCCATCGCAGAGGGAGCAGAGGATGAAACATCTTCGGGAGGCCTTGCAGAAAGGTCTGTGCAACGCGTTCCCAGAGACTGGGAGGTTACAAACTCCTGTTTCTGGACAACGTGTTGCTGAGGCTTCGGTCAGTCAAAGAAGGAGCGGTGGAGAAGGTGGCCGTCTGACCGATGCGTTCAGACAATTTTTTGGTCCGCAGCCCCAAGGTATGATCGGTTCCAGCAACCATCGCCAGCGTCTGTTTTACATGGTGCAGGAATACCTAGGGGCAAGATCAGACTTGGACACCTTTCCCACCGAAAATCCTCTGGGTTACTGGGTCTTGAGGATGGATCACTGGCCAGAGCTTGCACAGTATGCAATTGAGCTACTGGCCTGTCCTGCATCCAGCGTTCTTTCGGAACGCACATTCAGTGCTGCTGGAGGCGTGGTAACCGATCACAGGGTGCGTCTGTCCACCGACTCGGTCGATCGGCTGACCTTCATAAAAATGAATGAGTCTTGGATCACCACCAGCTACCAAGCACCTGATGCTGATGTAACCGAATAATTTTTTTTGAAATCTCAGATCCCTTCAAAGACTGCCTATGCTGATGCTGAGTGACTATCCCTGAGTAATTATCCTCTTCCTCCTCAATCATCACGCTGATAGCTTGTAAGAACATTTTTGGTTCTGGGCGCCACCACCAGTGCCTAAGGCCCAATTTTTCAGCCCCTGTCTAACAGGGGCGTGTAATTACAATTTTTGATGCAATACTTTGCAGCAGGGCTCGTTCCTGCGTTCCAACTAGAGTGTCTGTGAGGGGTTGCAGTGTTGTGGCACCAGCACCAGTGCCTAAGGCCCAATTTTTCTGCCCCTGTCTAACAGGGGCGTGTAATTACAATTTTTGAAGCAATAATTTGCAGCAGGGCTCGTTCCTGCATTCCAACTAGAGTGTCTGTGAGGGGTTGCAGTGTTGTGGCACCAGCACCAGTGCCTAAGGCCTAATTTTTCAGCTGCTGTTCAACAGGGGCATGTAATTACAATTCTTGATCTAATATTTCACAGCAGGGCCCTGTGAGGGCTTACAGTGTTGTGGCCACAGCAACACCTAAGGCCCAAATTTCTGCTGAGTATATAGGGCAGGACCCTACTTTCAAACATCTAACTTACAAACGACTCCTACTTGCAAACGGAAGGAGACAACAGGAAGTGAGATGAAATCTACCCCTAGGAAGGGAAATTCTCTCCTGTAAGAGTTAATATGGGAAAACAAGTTCTCCTTTCCACTGATGCTTTCCAATCCTTGTTCCACAAAAAAAACCAAATTTTCAAAAAACATTTTTCATTGGGACAAAAAAGTGAGGTGAAATCTTCTGAAGAGGAGGAAAGACAGCAAAACAAATGTCACAGGGGTGATAACCCTTCCCTATGTTTTCCAAAAAGCTTAGAAAAGATTTTTTGGCTGGAGCTAAACACGTTAAAAATGTTCAAAATTACAAACAGATTCTACTTAACAACAAACCTACAGTCCCTGTCTTGTTTGCACCGCCTGTATACTGCTGTTCAGAGTATATAGGGCCTGGTGGCCCCACACCTTTCCTTATTTTAATTTGGGTGCGGGGTTCCCCTTAATATCCATACAAGACCCAAAGGGACTGGTAATGGACTGGGGGGTACCCATGCCGTTTGTCTCACTGATTTTCATCCATATTGCCATGACCCGACATGACATTAAACCCGCAAGCAGTTTTAAATGAGATTTTTTCCTTTAAAAATGACATTTGGTGCAGGGACTGTTCTAAACATGGGAAACACGCGTCACTTTACAGGCATACTATAGACACCCCCCAGGTACGATATTTAAAGGAATATTTCACTTTTTTTTTTTTACTTTAAGCATCATTAAAATCACTGCTCCCGAAAAAACGGCCGTTTTTAAAAGTTTTTTTTGCATTGATACATGTCCCCTGGGGTAGGACCCGGGTCCCCAAACCCTTTTTAGGACAATACCATGCAAATTAGCCTTTAAAATGAGCACTTTTGATTTCGAACGTTCGAGTCCCATAGACGTCAATGGGGTTCTAACGTTCGTGCGAACTTTCGGTCCGTTCGCGGGTTCTGGTGCGAACCGAACCGGGGGGTGTTCGGCTCATCCCTAGAAAAGACTATCCCTAGTCCAGTATATCCAAGAGTTGCTCCAGAAACAAGCAATAGTGGAGGTTCCGCCATCCCAAAGAGGCAAAGGGTTCTACTCCCCACTTTTCTTAGTGAAAAAGAAATCAGGGGACCTTCGTCCAGTCTTGGACCTAAAAAACCTCAACCGGTCGATACGGTTAGAAACATTCAAGATGGAAAGCCTTCAATCAATCCTCCAAGCAATAAACTTGGGAGATTGGATGCTGTCAATCGACCTCCAGGACGCGTATTTGCATATCCCTATCCATTCCGAGTTCCAAAAATTTCTCCGGTTTACCCTAAATCATCAGCACTTTCAATTCCGAAGCCTTCCGTTCGGGATCTCTACCGCACCCAGGACGTTTACAAAGTCCTATTACCTGTAATAGCCCACCTGAGAGAAAACGGGCTGAGGGTCCACCATTACCTGGACGACATCCTACTTCTCTCAGACAGCCAGGACTCTCTTGTCCTTCACAGGGAAATCCTGGTCTCCACACTACAGTCCCTAGGGTGGCTGATAAATTGGAAGAAGAGCAACATCCATCCCACACAGAGAATGGTCTTTCTGGGGGCCGAATTGGACACAAGGGAGAATACGGTGGAACTTCCGGGGGAAAAAATCCCTCCTCTAATTCAAAAGGTGAAAAGGGCAATCTCCGCTACAATGCTCCCGGCCAGGACCTGTCTCAGTATCCTGGGCTCCCTAGCTTCCACCATTCCAATGGTCCAATGGGCGCAATGGAATTCGAGGCCTCTTCAGATCTCCTTCCTACGTCAGTGGAAGGGCACATCAATGTCCCAACCAATCCTCATCTCTCAGGAGGTAAAGCAATCGTTGATGTGGTGGGTACGTCCTCACAACTTGAGAAGATGCAGGCATATAGTCACTCCCTATCAAGAAACCGTGACCTCAGATGCCAGTCTACAGGGATGGGGAGCCCACTATCAGGACCTTGCGGCTCAGGGTCGTTGGCCTTTCAGGGCACAGGATACAGTGTCGAACGTTCTGGAGATGAGAGCAGCGTTCCAGGCTCTCCTGGCCTTCAGTTCTCACTTGAGGAGGAAGCACGTCCTCCTGAGGATGGGCAACAAGGTGGCCGTTGCCTACATCAACAGGCAGGGGGGCACCAGAAGCAGGTCCATGTTACAGGAGGTCCGTCCTGTTCTGGAATGGGCGCAGCTGAATCTACTGGACCTAAGGGCGGTTTATGTCCCGGGAGTCCAGAACACCTTAGCCGACTCACTAAGCAGAAATTTCCACTCCAACAACGAATGGTCTCTGAGTCCACAAGCCTATGCTCTCATATCCCGAACCTGGGGTCCTCCAGAGATAGACCTAGCAGCAACTCCGGAGAACTCAAAGTGTCAGAGATTCCTATCAAGGACACCGTTTCCTTCGGCAGAGGGGACGGACTGCCTCCAATACCCCTGGAACTTTCACCTGGGGTACATTTTCCCCCCGACGCCTCTCATAGCGAGATTCCTCCTGAGGCTCAAGAAGTCAACAGCATTGGTGGTAGCAGTGATCCCTTTCTGGCCGAGGAGGCCATGGTTTACTACCCTCATGCAGCTGAACACGGCAGAGCCTCTGCCTCTCCCATTGACGACAGACCTACTCTCCCAGGGACATCTTCTTCACCCGAACCCGGGGAAGCTACACTTGATGGCCTGGAGACTGAAAGGGCTAGGTACCTAGAGCAGGGCTGTTCCCAGAAGGTGGTGGATACCTTACTCCAGGCCAGAAAGCCTACTACCAACATCACGTACAGAAGAGTTTGGGAAAAATTTGTCTCCTTCTCCCACCAGCAAGGTTGGGACTCGTCCTCCCCGTCGGTGTCTCACATCTTGGAGTTCCTTCAATCAGGCCTAGAGAAAGGCCTTAGGTCAAGCACCCTGAAGGTCCAGGTATCGGCCCTGTCCGCCTTGACAGGAGTTAAATGGGCGCAAGAGCCTCTGGTGGTTCAGTTTCAGAGGGCCTGTCTAAAGCTGAGGCCCCCCAGAAAACCGTCATTCCCGGTCTGGGATCTCTCAATTGTTCTAGAGTCATTATCCAAGGAACCCTTTTTTTCCAATGCAGAGCATATCCCTCTGGGATCTAACGCTGAAGGTTTCATTTTTAATAGCCATAACATCGGCGAAGCGAGTGTCAGAAATGCAAGCTCTAATGGTTAGCGAACCATACTTGGTTGTTCTTCCAGACAGGCTAGTCCTAAGGCCTTCGGATCGATTCATCCCCAAGGTGTCCTCATCCTTCCATTTTAACCAGGAGATTAATCTTCCAGCACTCAGCACGGATCAGGGAGACCCTCATCCACTAGATGTTAAGGGTACCGTTATAGAATACCTCTCAGCAACAAAATCCATCAGAAAGTCGGAAAACCTCCTAATTATCCCACATGGTTTCAGGAGAGGTCAAGCGGCATCCTCACGCACCATTGCTTCATGGCTAGTAAAGACCATCAAGAGATCTTACTCACTGAGTAACCATCAAGTACCTGAGGGCTTAAGGGCACACTCCACCAGGGCAGTGGCAACCTCCTGGGCGGCATATTGTAGAGTCTCGGCGGAGACGATTTGCAGAGCGGCTACCTGGTCCTCCAGGAACACCTTCATGTCTCATTACAAGGTGGATTCCGCCTGCTTATCCACGGTGGATTTCGGAAGATCCGTTATCCAGGCCAATTCCTCTATTATTTGATTAATAAACTTAGTTTGAATTCCCACCCAGTCTTTGCGAGTTACTCCCCAAAGTGTATGCTGCCATGATGCGACAGGAAAACGGAAAATTGTATACTCACCTTTCCGTAATTTTCCTTTCCTGTCGTATCTTCATGGCAGCATACAATCTCCCACCCGTCTAAGGTGAGATATATATATACGGAGAATACTGGGCAGGGGCCATCTCTACAACTTATAGCTATGTAGTCCTATCAGGTTGTGGGGGCGGAGTCACAACCCAAAGTGTATGCTGCCATGAAGATACGACAGGAAAGGAAAATTACGGAAAGGTGAGTATACAATTTTCCGTTTTTGTACCAGCGTCTGGCCTTAAGGGCAACTAGGTACAGCGCCAACAACTGTTCGCTAAGGTCCACCCCTCCAATATTTTGGTTATATTCATGGACACAGAGGGGTTTCTCCACAACACCAGTCGCCATTAGGGATTAGCCGAACACCCCCCGGTTCGGTTCGCACCAGAACCTGCGAATGGACCGAAAATTCGCACAAACGTTAGAACCCCATTGACGTCTATGGGACTCGAACGTTCGAAATCAAAAGTGCTCATTTTAAATGCTAATTTGCATGGTATTGTCCTAAAAAGGGTTTGGGGACCCGGGTCCTGCCCCAGGGAACATGTATCAATGCAAAAAAAAGTTTTAAAAAAGGCCGTTTTTTCGGGAGCAGTGATTTTAATGATGCTTAAAGTAAAAAATAAAAAGTGAAATATTCCTTTAAATATCGTACCTGGGGGGTGTCTATAGTATGCCTGTAAAGTGGAGCGTGTTTCCCGTACTTAGAACAGTCCCTGCACAAAATGACATTTTTAAAGGAATAAAAGTAATTTAAAACTGCTTGCGGCTTTAATGTAATGTCGGGTCCCTGCAATATGGATGAAAACAAAGACAAACGGCATGGGTACCCCCCAGTCCATTACCAGGCCCTTTGGGTCTTGTATGGATATTAAGGGGAACCCCGCACCCAAATTAAAAAAGGAAAGGTGTGGGGCCCCCAGACCCTATATACTCTGAACAGCAGTATACAGGCGGTGCAAACAAGACAGTAGCTTTGTTGTTAAGTAGAATCTGTTTGTAATTTTGAACGTGTTTAGCTCCAGCCAAAAAATCTATTTTAAGCTTTTTGGAAAACATAGGGAAGGTTTATCACCCCTGTGACATTTGTTTTGCTGTCTGTGTTCCTCTTCAGAAGATTTCACCTCACTTTTTGTCCCAATGACAAATGTTTTTTGAAAATTTGGGGTTTTTAGTAAAACAAGGATTGGTGATAAAGCATCAGTTTAAAGGAGAAAAGTTTTTCGCATATTAACTCTTACAGGAGAGAATTTCCCTTCCGCGGGGTAGATTTCATCTCACTTCCTGTTGTCTCCTTCCGTTTGCAAGTAGGAGTCATTTGTAAGTTGGATGTTTGAAAGTAGGGGCCTGCCCTATATACTCAGCAGAAATTGGGGCCTTAGGTGTTGTTGTGGCCACAACACTGTAAGCCCTCACAGGGCCCTGCTGTGAAATATTAGATCAAGAATTGTAATTACATGCTCCTGTTGAACAGGGTCAGAAAAATTGGGCATTTGGTGGTGGTGGTGGTGCTGATGCCACAACCTTGTAAGTCCTCACAGCTACTCTTGGTGGGCGCAGAAACGGGCCCTGCTGTGAAATATTAGATCAAGAATTCTAATTACATGTCCCTGTTGAACAGGGGCTGAAAAATTGGGCCTTAAGCACTGGTGCTGGTGCCACAACACTGCAACCCCTCACAGATACTCTAGTTGGAGCGCAGGAACTAGCCAGTAGTGGCCCGTCCATAGGGGGCGCCAGGGCGCCGCCCCCCCTCCTGTAGTCAAAAAAAAAAAAAAAATTTTTTTTTAAAACGGCCCCTTTAAGAACAAAAAAAAAAAAAAAGTCCTTTAACAAAGTGCACTGTGGCGCCGGACGCCAGTGCACTATGGGAAGCGCCACGTCAATGCAATCACGAGATTGCAGACGCGGCGCTTCATTTGCGGGCTTTTAACCCGCCTTGTGGCGCAAACGAAAACGCCGATTAGCTTCCGCTCGTAGAATCAGTGTGATTCTATGGGCGGGAGCATTGCTTTTCAAATCTTGAGGTCACTTCCGGCTTTCGTGAAGAAGACGAGAGCCGGAAGTGATGTCGGCAGCTCCGTTCTTCGGCTGAGCGGAGCTGCAGGAGGAAGGTAAGAGTCATATGAGGGATGGGTTGCTGTCTGGCAAGCAGGGTGAGCTCCAGCACAGCACAGCTGCATGTATTTGTCCCTCTCTTCCCCATTCCCCCCCCTCCCTCCTGTCTCACTACACACGGACTGAAGACACTTATACACAGACAGAGGGGGGGGGGGAGAATGGACACATACACAGGACGTGAGGGGAAAGTTATCAAAGAAAGATACAGTGATTTGGGGGGCTGGGAGAGGATGCTTTATGTGCTAGGGGCCACTTTGGAAGCAGAGAGGATCTGTGCTAGAAGGGGGGTTGAATATAAAATTAGACCCCCCCCCAGCACAAATCCTCTCTGCTCCCAAAGTGGCCCCTAGCACATAAAGCATCCTCTCCCAGCCCCCCAAATCACTGTGATTATCCTTCTTTGATAACTTGCCCCTCTTCCCCCTTGTTCAAAGAGATGCTGGCTGCTATTAAGGAGACAATCATGGTTTCTGGGATCAGTGGACACAGTGAATGCGTTTTTTATGACACAGTAAATGCGTTTTTGATGACACAGTGGATGCGATTTTTTATGACACAGTGGATGCATTTTTTATGACACAGTGGATGCGTTTTTTATGACACAGTGGATGCGTTTTTTATGACACAGTGAATGCGTTTTTGATGACACAGTGAATGCGTTTTTGATGACACAGTGGATGCGATTTTTTATGACACAGTGGATGCATTTTTATGACACAGTGGATGCGTTTTTGATGACACAGTGAATGCGTTTTTGATGACACAGTGGATGCATTTTTGATGACACAGTGAATGCATTTTTTATGACACAGTGGATGCATTTTTGATGACACAGTGAATGCATTTTTTATGACACAGTGGCTGCGTTTATGATGACACAGTGGCTGCGTTTTTGATGACACAGTGGCTGCGTTTTTGATGACACAGTGAATGCCTTTTTGATGACACAGTGGCTGCGTTTTTGATGACACAGTGGCTGCGTTTTTGATGACACAGTGGCTGCGTTTTTGATGACAGTGGCTGCGATTGATGTTTTTTTTTCAGAATTTTTCAGTTTGTTTGCGTCCCCCCAAAAATTTTGAGCACCAGCTGCCACCGGAACTAGCCCTGCTGCAAAGAATTGCATCAAAAATTGTAATTACACGCCCCCGTTAAACAGGGGCAGAAAAATTGGGCCTTAGGCACTGGTGCTGGTGCCACAACACTGCAATCCCTCACAGATACTCTAGTTGGAGCGCAGGAACTAGCCCTGCTGCAAAGAATTGCATCAACAATTGTAATTACACGCCCCTGTTAAACAGGAGCTGAAAAATTGGGCCTTAGGCACTGGTGCTGGTGCCACAACACTGCAACCCCTCACAGATACTCTAGTTGGAGCGCAGGAACTAGCCCTGCTGCAAATAATTGCATCAAAAATTGTAATTACACGCTCCTGTTTAGGGATGAGCTTCGAGTTCGAGTCGAACTCATGTTCGACTCGAACATCGGCTGTTCGCAAGTTCGCCGAACAGCGAACAATTTCGAATGCCGCGGAACACCCTTTAAAAGTCTATGGGAGAAATCAAAAGTGCTAATTTTAAAGGCTTATATGCAAGTTATTGTCATAAAAAGTGTTTGGGGACCTGGGTCCTGCCCCAGGGGACATGGATCAATGCAAAAAAAGTTTTAAAAACGGCCGTTTTTTCAGGAGCAGTGATTTTAACCACTTGACGACCGCCTCACGCCGATGTACGTCGGCAAGGTGGCACGGACAGGCAAAATCACGTACATGTACGTGATTTGCCTTCCGCGGGTGGGGGGTCCGATCGGTCCCCCCCCCGGTGCCCGAGGCGGTCGCCATTTGTTCCCGGGCGATGAGAGGTGAGGGGGCGGCCATCCATTGTTGGCCACCCCCTCCCGATCGCTCCCGGCGAATGAAAATGCTTCCTTTCCCTCTGTAATGTAAACAGAGGGAAAGGAAGTGATGTCATCTCTCCTCGAGTCAGTCTTTTTGATCCGACGCAGAGGAGAGAAGACATCCAAGTAAGTGCACCAACACTACACTTACAGTAGAACACGCAGGCACACATTTCACCCCCCTGTCACCCCCCGATCACCCCCCGATCACCCCCCTGTACCCCCTGTCACTCTGTCACCAATAGCAGTTTTTTTTTTTTTTGCATTGGTGTCAGTTTGTGTCAGTTAGAAGTGTTAGGGCAGTTAGGTTAGCCCCCTTTAGGTCTAGGGTACCCCCCCTTAGGTCCAGGGTACCCCCCTAACCCCCCCTAATAAAAGTTAACCCCTTGATTACCCCCCGTCACCAGTGTCGCTAAGCGATCGTTTTTCTGATCGCTGTATTAGTGACACAGGTGACGCTAGTTAGGGAGGTAAGTATATAGGTTCGCTGTCAGTGTTTTATAGCGACAGGGACCCCCATATACTACCTGCTAAAGGTTTTAACCCCCTGATTGCCCCCTAGTTAACCCTTTCACCAGCGATCACCGTATAACTGTTACGGGTGACGCTGGTTAGCTAGTTTGTTTTTTGTAGTTTATTACAGTTTATTACAGTTTATTATAGTTTTAGGGCACCCGCCGTTTATTACCCTATAAAGGTTTAACCCCCTAATTGCCCGGCGGTGATAGAAGTTAAGTTTTTAGGATCAGATAAGGTCTGCGTCGCCCCAGGCAGCGTCAGGTTAGCGCCAGTACCGCTAAAACCCACGCACGCAGCATACACCTCCCTTAGTGCTATAGTATCTGAACGGATCGATATCTGATCCGATCAGATCTATACTCCCCAGCAGTTTAGGGTTCCCTGAAACGCAGTGTTAGCGGGATCAGCCCAGATACCTGCTAGCACCTGCGTTTTGCTCCTCGGCCCAGCCCTGCCCAGCCCACCCAAGTGCAGTATCGATCGATAACTGACACTTACAAAACACTAAGCACACATAACTGCAGCGTTCGCAGAGTCAGGCCTGATCCCTGCGATCGCTAACAGTTTTTTGGTAGCGTTTTTATACAGTCGCCAACAGTCAGGAGCTTTTTTGCCTGTGAGTCTCACTAGTGTACCCCTAAATTTAGAGGCCAAAATGGCAAATCGAAGGTACACTAGTGAAGAGGCCTACACGTTTCTGAGTATGACAGATAGTGAAGAGGAAGTCACTCATCTGTCAAGTTCAGGCTCAGAATACGAACCTGTAGAGGACAGCGGCTCCATGACAGATAGCTCTGACGACAGAGTTGTGGTCCCTGCTAGAGTCAGGCGTACCAGACCCCATTCTTCTTCTTCTGTCCTTGAAGTGCAAGAACCGCAGGGCTCTCGTATGGAGCAGAGAAGTACTAGCGCCGCTATTCCTTCTGGTGAACTGGCAAGCACCAGCGGCCTAGTACACCCTGGTCGTACATCCAGCACTGCAGTATCACGTGGTGACGTGGCGAGTCCCATAAGTGCAGTTCAAGCTGGCGAGGTGGCAAGCACTAGTAGTGTCCCGCTGCCACCAAGAAGACAAAGACAGGCCCGTCGTGCCCATAGTGCCCTTCCTGCTGCATTGGCCAATCCGAATTGGGAACCTTCCACTTCTGCAGCACCCGTACTTCCCCCTTTCACTGGCCAACCCGGAATTCAGGTGGAAACAGTTGACTTTACGCCACTGGATTTTTATTCACTGTTTTTCACCGAAGATCTCTATAGATCTATTGTGGACCAAAGCAATTTATACGCTGGTCAACACATCGCCGCTAATCCCCAGTCCTCCCTTGCCAGAGATTGGAGACCAATTACAGTCTCCGAATTTAAGACCTTTCTGGGCCTTTCCCTCCTCATGGGGTTGAATAAAAAGAGTAAGTTGCGGTCATATTGGTCCACTGACCCAATTTACCATTCACCCTTGTTCTCTGCTTCCATGGCCAGGGCACGATACGAGCAGATTTTGCGGTTCATGCACTTCAACGACAATGAACTCTGTCGTCCTCGTGGAGACCCTGCATACGATCGGCTCTACAAAATTCGGCCCCTCGTAAACCACTTCAACCAACGTTTTGCAGACTTGTTTACCCCCCATCAAGTTGTCTGCGTTGATGAGTCCCTGATTAAGTTTTCTGGCCGCTTGTCATTCAAACAGTACCTTCCCAGCAAGCGTGCCAGATACGGGGTCAAGTTGTATAAACTCTGTGACAGGGCCACAGGCTATACATTTAGATTTATGGTTTACGAGGGCAAAGATAGTCACGTAGAGCCGATCAACTGCCCTGACTACATAGGAAGCGCTGGCAAGATAGTGTGGGACTTGGTGTCACCCTTATTCGGAAAGGGGTACCACTTGTACGTGGACAATTATTATACGAGCGTGCCACTTTTTAGTCACTTGTTTGATCAGCAGATTGGAGCATGTGGCACCGTGCGACCTAATCGCCGGGGCTTTCCCCAGCGGCTTGTAGATTCCCGTCTTAGGCTGGGGGAGAGAGCCTGCTTGAAGTATAATAATTTGCTCGCTATGAAGTGGAGGGATAAGAAGAATGTTTTCGTTCTCACCTCCCTTCATGCAGACACGACGACCCAAATTTCTACGGCGACTGGTGTTGTGGAGAAACCCCTCTGTGTCCACGAATACAACCTTAATATGGGAGGGGTGGACCTCAACGACCAGTTGTTGGCGCCGTACTTAGTTGCCCGTAAGGCCAGACGCTGGTACAAAAAAGTGTCTGTATACTTATTTCAATTGGCTTTGCTGAATGCTCATGTGCTATACAGAGCTTCAGGACAGACTGGATCCTTCCTTAAATTCCAGGAAGAGATCGTCAGAGCCCTTCTGTTTCCAGACGGTGCTCTACCTCACCTTCCCCAACCAAATGCAGTAAGCCGGCTGCATGAGCGGCATTTTCTTTATGCCATCCCGAGTACCCCTACCCAACGAGCCCCCCAAAAAAGATGTCGTGTCTGTAGCAAGCGCGGATTTAGGCGTGACACCCGGTCTTATTGTCCCTCCTGTCCTGGCAATCCTGGTCTTTGCATGGGTGAATGCTTTGAACGCTACCATACATTAGTTGAGTATTAGCGTAGGGTTCAGCACTGCACAGACTAGGCACACTAACACAGGGTCTCCCAAGATGCCATTGCATTTTGAGAGACCCAAACCTGGAACAAGTTACAAAAGTTAAAAGTTACTAAAAAAAAGTGTAAAAAAAAAATTAAAAAAAAATTAAAAAAAATAAAAACAAAAAAAAATATAAAATAAAAAAACCAAAAATAGTTGTTGTTTTATTGTTCTCTCTCTCTCTATTCTCTCTCTATTGTTCTTCTCTTTTTTACTCTATTCTATTCTGCAATGTTTTATTGTTATTATGTTTTACCATGTTTCCTTTTCAGATTTTTCATACTTTACCGTTTACTTTGTTTTGTTGGTAACCATTTTATTGTTTTCAGGTACACCATTCAGTTGCAGCGCGGATTTATTTATCTTGACAGCAACAGCGTTTGCTCCCACGATATCTAAAGCCGTGACTCCAGCGCTGTCGGAGGTGATTTCACCACCACAGTTACATACTTCAGCATATATGCCGAAGCGTGGGGGCAGCAGTGGGTGGAGGAGCAATTTGCTCCTGCCTTTTGCGGGAGGATGCCCCCATGCTTCGGCATATATATATATATTTTAGGCACAGGTTGCGTTAAATGTTTTATTTTTTACTATGGTTTTTTTTTGTATTTGCTTTGCAGGTATGGTAAGTCTTACTGTTATACTGTAATGTTACTTTGTTTTATTGTTAACCATCATTTGCTTAGCAGGTACGCCATTCAGTTGCAGCGCGGATTTATTTATCTTGACAGCAACAGCGTTTGCTCCCACGATATATAAAGCCGTGACTCCAGCGCTGTCGGAGGTGATTTCACCACCACAGTTACATACTTCAGCATATATGCCGAAGCGTGGGGGCAGCAGTGGGTGGAGGAGCAATTTGCTCCTGCCTTTTGCGGGAGGATGCCCCCATGCTTCGGCATATATATATTTTAGGCACAGGTTGCGTTAAATGTTTTATTTTTTACTATGTTTTTTTTTTGTATTTGCTTTGCAGGTATGGTAAGTCTTACTGTTATACTGTAATGTTACTTTGTTTTATTGTTAACCATCATTTGCTTAGCAGGTACGCCATTCAGTTGCAGCGCGGATTTATTTATCTTGACAGCAACAGCGTTTGCTCCCACGATATATAAAGCCGTGACTCCAGCGCTGTCGGAGGTGATTTCACCACCACAGTTACATACTTCAGCATATATGCCGAAGCGTGGGGGCAGCAGTGGGTGGAGGAGCAATTTGCTCCTGCCTTTTGCGGGAGGATGCCCCCATGCTTCGGCATATATAAATGGTGCATGTATGCCCATCATTAGAAGTGGGTGGATGAAGGGAGGTATTCTAATGGTGGGCATACCCACCGATCAATATCTTTTTTTCGTTCAGCCCACAGGCTGCATGAAAAAAAAGTTTACAATATATGCCTAACAAGGACCAGCAACGTACTGGTATGTTGCTGGACTTTGAGTGGTTATACCAGAATGATGCCTGCAGGTTTAGGTATCATCTTGGTATCATTCTTTTCAGCCAGCGGTCGGCTTTCATGTAAAAGCAATCCTAGCGGCTAATTAGCCTCTAGACTGCTTTTGCAAGCAGTGGGAGGGAATGCCCCCCCCTCCCCCACCGTCTTCCATGTTTTTCTCTGGCTTTCCTGTCCCAACAGGGAACCTGAAAATGCAGCCGGTCATTCAGCCAGCTGACCATAGAGCTGATCAGAGACCAGAATGGCTCCAAACATCTCTATGGCCTAAGAAACCGGAAGCTACGAGCATTTTATGACTTAGATTTCGCCGAATGTAAACAGCGCCATTGGGAAATTGGGAAAGCATTTTATCACACCGATCTTGGTGTGATCAGATGCTTTGAGGGCAGAGGAGAGATCTAGGGTCTAATAGAGCCCAATTTTTTAAAAAAAGAGTACCTGTCACTACCTATTGCTATCATAGGGGATATTTACATTCCCTGAGATAACAATAAAATTAATTTTAAAAAAATAAAAATGAAAGGAACAGTTTAAAAATAAGATAAAAAAGCAAAAAAATAATAAAGAAAAAAAAAAAAAAAAAAAAAAAAAAAGCACCCCTGTCCCCCCCTGCTCTCGCGCAAAGGCGAACGCAAGCGTCGGTCTGGCGTCAAATGTAAACAGCAATTGCACCATGCATGTGAGGTATCACCGCGAAGGACAGAACAAGGGCAGTAATTTTAGCAGTAGACCTCCTCTGTAAATCTAAAGTGGTAACCTGTAAAGGCTTTTAAAGGCTTTTAAAAATGTATTTATTTTGTCGCCGCTGCGCGTTTGTGCGCAATTTTAAAGCATGTCATGTTTGGTATCCATGTACTCGGCCTAAGATCATCTTTTTTATTTCATCAAACATTTGGGCAATATAGTGTGTTTTAGTGCATTAAAATTTAAAAAAGTGTGTTTTTTCCCCAAAAAATGCGTTTGAAAAATCGCTGCGCAAATACTGTGTGAAAAAAAAATATGAAACACCCACCATTTTAATCTGTAGGGCATTTGCTTTAACAAAAATATATAATGTTTGGGGGTTCAAAGTAATTTTCTTGCAAAAAAAAATTATTGTTTCATGTAATCAAAAAGTGTCAGAAAGGGCTTTGTCTTCAAGTGGTTAGAAGAGTGGGTGATGTGTGACATAAGCTTCTAAATGTTGTGCATAAAATGCCAGGACAGTTCAAACCCCCCCCAAATGACCCCATTTTGGAAAGTAGACACCCCAAGCTATTTGCTGAGAGGCATGTCAAGTCCATGGAATATTTTATATTGTGACACAAGCTGCGGGAAAGAGACAAATATTTTTTTTTTTTTTTTTTTTTTTGCACAAAGATGTCACTAAATGATATATTGCTCAAACATGCCATGGGAATATGTGAAATTACACCCCAAAATACATTCTGTTGCTTCTCCTGAGTATGGGGATACCACATGTGTGGGACTTTTTGGGAGCCTAGCCGCGCACGGGACCCCGAAAAACAAGCCCCGCCTTCAGGCTTTCTAAGGGCGTAAATTTTTGATTTCACTCTTCACTGCCTAGCACAGTTTCGGAGGCCATGGAATGCCCAGATAGCACAACCCCCCCCCAAATGACCCCATTTTGGAAAATAGACACCCCAAGCTATTTGCTGAGAGGTATAGTGAGTATTTTGCAGACCTCACTTTTTGTCACAAACTTTCGAAAATTGAAAAAAGAAAAAAAAAATACATTTTTTTTGTCTTTCTTCATTTTCAAAAACAAATGAGAGCTGCAAAATACTCACCATGCCTCTCAGCAAATAGCTTGGGGTGTCTACTTTCCAAAATGGGGTCATTTGGGGGGGTTTTGTGCCATCTTGGCATTTTATGGCCTTCAAAACTGTTATAGGAAGTGAGGAGTGAAATCAAAAATTTATGCCCTTAGAAATCCTGAAGGCGGTGCTTGGTTTTCGGGGCCCCGTACGCGGCTAGGCTCCCAAAAAGTCCTAAACATGTGGTATCCCCATACTCAGGAGAAGCAGCAGAATGTATTTTGGGGTGTAATTCCACATATGCCCATGGCATGTTTGAGCAATATATCATTTAGTGACAACTTTGTGCAAAAAAAAAAAAAAAAAGTGTTACTTTCCCGCAACTTGTGTCAAAATATAAAATATTCCATGGACTCAACATGCCTCTCAGCAAATAGTTTGGGGTGTCTACTTTCCAAAATGGGGTCATTTGGGGGGGGTTTGTGCCATCTTGGCATTTTATGGCCTTCAAAACTGTGATAGGTAGTGAGGAGTCAAATCACAACATTACGCCCTTAGAAATCCTGAAGGCGGTGCTTGGTTTTCGGGGCCCCGTATGCGGCTAGGCTCCCAAAAAGTCCCACACATGTGGTATCCCCATACTCAGGAGAAGCAGCTAAATGTATTTTGGGGTGCAATTCCACATATGCCCATGGCCTGTGTGAGAAATATATCATTTAGTGACAACTTTGTGCAAAAAAAAAAAAAATTGTCACTTTCCCGCAACTTGTGTCAAAAAATAAAATATTCCATGGACTCAACATGCCTCTCAGCAATTACCTTGGGGTGTCTACTTTCCAAAATGGGGTCATTTGGGGGGGTTTTGTGCCATCTTGGCATTTTATGGCCTTCAAAACTGTGATAGGAAGTGAGGAGTGAAATCAAAAATTTATGCCCTTAGAAATCCTGAAGGCGGTGCTTGGTTTTCGGGGCCCCGTACGCGGATAGGCTCCCAAAAAGTCCTAAACATGTGGTATCCCCATACTCAGGAGAAGCAGCAGAATGTATTTTGGGGTGTAATTCCACATATGCCCATGGCATGTTTGAGCAATATATCATTTAGTGACAACTTTGTGCAAAAAAAAAAAAAAAAGTGTTACTTTCCCGCAACTTGTGTCAAAATATAAAATATTCCATGGACTCAACATGCCTCTCAGCAAATAGTTTGGGGTGTCTACTTTCCAAAATGGGGTCATTTGGGGGGGGTTTTGTGCCATCTTGGCATTTTATGGCCTTCAAAACTGTGATAGGTAGTGAGGAGTCAAATCACAACATTACGCCCTTAGAAATCCTGAAGGCAGTGCTTGGTTTTCGGGGCCCCGTATGCGGCTAGGCTCCCAAAAAGTCCCACACATGTGGTATCCCCATACTCAGGAGAAGCAGCTAAATGTATTTTGGGGTGCAATTCCACATATGCCCATGTCCTGTGTGAGAAATATATCATTTAGTGACAACTTTGTGCAAAAAAAAAAAAATTGTCACTTTCCCGCAACTTGTGTCAAAAAAGAAAGTATTCCATGGACTCAACATGCCTCTCAGCAAATAGCCTGGGGTGTCTACTTTCCAAAATGGGGTCATTTGGGGGGGTTTTGTGCCATCTGGGCATTTTATGGCCTTCAAAACTGTGATAGGTAGTGAGGAATGAAATCAAAAATTTATGCCCTTAGAAATCCTGAAGGCGGTGATTGGTTTTCGGGGCCCCGTACGCGGCTAGGCTCCCAAAAAGTCCCACACATGTGGTATCTCCATACTCAGGAGAAGCAGCTGAATGTATTTTGGGGTGCAATTCCACATAGGCCCATGGCCTGTGTGAGCAATATATCATTTAGTGACAACTTTTTGTAAATATTTTTTTTTTTTTTTTTTTTTGTCATTATTCAATCACTTGGGACAAAAAAAATAAATATTCAATGGGTTCAACATGCCTCTCAGCAATTTCCTTGGGGTGTCTACTTTCCAAAATGGGGTCATTTGGGGGGGTTTTGTACTGCCCTGCCATTTTAGCACCTCATGAAATGACATAGGCAGTCATAAACTAAAAGCTGTGTAAATTCCAGAAAATGTACCCTAGTTTGTAGACGCTATAACTTTTGCGCAAACCAATGAATATACGCTTATTAACTTTTTTTTTACCAAAGACATGTGGCCGAATAAATTTTGGCCTAAATGTATGACTAAAATTGAGTTTATTGGATTTTTTTTATAACAAAAAGTAGAAAATATCATTTTTTTTCAAAATTTTCGGTCTTTTTCCGTTTATAGCGCAAAAAATAAAAACGGCAGAGGTGATCAAATGCCATCAAAAGAAAGCTCTATTTGTGGGAAGAAAAGGACGCAAATTTCGTTTGGGTACAGCATTGCATGACCGCGCAATTAAAAGTTAAAGTGATGCAGTGCCAAATTGGAAAAAGACCTCTGGTCCTTAGGCAGCATAATGGTCCGGGGCTCAAGTGGTTAATAATGCTTAAAGTCAAACAATAAAAGTGTAATATCCCTTTAAATTTCAGCTGGGGGGTGTCTATAGTATGCCCGTAAAGGGGCGCATGTTTCCCGTGTTTAGAACAGTCTGACAGCAAAATGACATTTCAAAGGAAAAAAGTAATTTAAAACTACTCGCGGCTATTGCCGGTCCGACAATACACATAAAAGTTCATTGATCAAAATGGCATGGGAATTCCCCACAGGGGAACCCGAACCAAAATTAAAAAAAAAAAATGACGTGGGGGTCCCCCTAAGTTCCATACCAGACCCTTCAGGTCTGGTATGGATTTTAAGGGGAACCCCGCGCCAAAATTTAAAAAAAAACGGCGTGGGGTCCCCCCAAAAATCCATACCAGACCCTTATCTGAGCACGCAACCTGGCAGGCCGCAGGAAAAGAGGGGGACGAGAGAACGCCCCCCCTCCTGAACCGTACCAGGCCATATGCCCTCAACATTGGGAGGGTGCTTTGGGGTAGCCCCCAAAACACCTTGTCCCCATGTTGATGAGGACAAGGGCCTCATCCCCACAACCCTGGCCGGTGGTTGTGGGGGTCTGCGGGCGGGGGGCTTATCGGAATCTGGAAACCCCCTTTAACAAAGGGGACCCCCAGATCCCGGCCCCCCCATGTGAAATGGTAAGGGTACCCCTACCATTTCACTAAAAAACTGTCAAAAATGTTAAAAATGACAAGAGACAGTTTTTGACAATACCTTTATTTAAATGCTTCTTCTTTCTTCTTTCTTCTATCTTCCTTCATCTTCTTCTTCTTCTTCTTTTGGCTCTTCTGGTTCTTCCTCCGGTGTTCTCGTCCAGCATCTCCACCGCGGCGTCTTCTATCTTCTTCTCCTCGGGCTGCTTCGCACCCATGGCATGGGGGGAGGCTCCCACTCTTCTCTTCATCTTCTTCTCTTCTTCATCTTCTTCTTCTTCTCTTCTTCTCTTCTTCATCTTCTTCTCTGGGCCGCTCCGCACCCATGCTGGCATGGCGGGAGGCTCCAGCTGTGTGACGCGTCTCCTCTTCTGATGGTTCTTAAATAACGGGGGGCAGGGCCACCTGGTGACCCCGCCCCCCTCTGACGCATGGGACATGACGCGACTTCCCTGTGGCATTTCCCGTGACATCACAGGGAAGTCCCATCAAGTCACCATGCGTCAGAGGGGGCGGGGTCACTGGGTGGCCCCACCCCCCGTTATTTAAGAACCGTCAGAAGAGGAGACGCGTCACACAGCGGGAGCCTCCCACCATGCCAGCATGGGTGCAGAGCAGCCCGGAGAAGAAGATGAAGAAGAGAAGAAGAGAAGAAGATGAAGAAGAAGATGAAGAAGAGAAGAAGATGAATAGAAGAGCGGGAGCCTCCCCCCATGCCATGGGTGCGGAGCGGCCCGAGGAGAAGAAGATAGAAGATGCCGCGGAGGAGATGCTGGACGAGAACATCAGAGGAAGAACCAGAAGAGCCAGAAGAAGAAGATGAAGGAAGATAGAAGAAAGAAGAAAGAAGAAGCATTTAAATAAAGGAATTGTCAAAAACTGTCTCTTGTAATTTTTAACATTTTTGACAGTTTTTTAGTGAAATGGTAGGGGTACTTTTGTCCCCCCTTACCATTTCACACAGGGGGGGCAGAATCTGGGGGTCCCCTTGTTAAAGGAGGCTTCCAGATTCCGATAAGCCCCCCGCCCGCAGACCCCCACAACCACCGGCCAGGGTTGTGGGGATGAGGCCCTTGTCCTCATCAACATGGGGACAAGGAGCTTTGGGGGGCAACCCCAAAGCACCCTCCCAATGTTGAGAGTATGTGGCCAGGTTGCATGCTCGGGTAAGGGTCTGGAATGGATTTTTGGGGGGACCCCACACCGTTTTTTTTAATTTTGGCGCGGGGTTCCCCTTAAAATCCATACCAGACCTGAAGGGTCTGGTATGAAATTTAGGGGGACCCCCACGTCATTTTTATTTTTAAATTTTGGTTCGGGGTTCCCCTGTGGGGAATTCCAATGCCGTTTTTATCAACGAACTTCTATGTGTATTGGTGGACCGGCAATGCAATAGCCGCGAGTAGTTTTAAATGACTTTTTTTTCTTTGAAATGTCATTTTGCTGTCAGACTGTTCTAAACACAGGAAACATGCGCCCCTTTACAGGCATACTATAGACACGCCCCAGCTATAAAACTTAAAGGGATATTACACTTTTATTGTTTGACTTTAAGCATTATTAAAATCACTGCTCCTGAAAAAACAGCCGTTTTTAAAACTTTTCTTTGCATTGATCCATGTCCCCTGGGGCAGGACCCAGGTCCCCAAACACTTTTTATGACAATAACTTGCATATAAGCCTTTAAAATTAGCACTTTTGATTATTCATGTTCGTGTCCCATAGACTTTAACGGGGTTTGCGTGTTCGAACGAACTTTTTTCCTGTTCGCATGTTCTAGTGCGAACCAAACAGGGGGGTGTTCGGCTCATCCCTACTCCTGTTAAACAGGGGCTGAAAAATTGGGCCTTAGGCAATGGTGGCGGTGCCCAGAACCAAAAATGTTCTTACAACTATCAGCATGATCATTGAGGAGGAAGAGGATAATTACTCAGCATAACAGGATAGTCACTCAGCATCAGCATAGGCAGTCTTTGAAGGGATCTGACATTTCAAAAAAAATTATTCGGTTACATCAGCATCAGGTGCTTGGTAGCTGGTGGTGATCCAAGACTGATTCATTTTTATGAAGGTCAGTCAAACGACTGAATTGGTGGACAGACACAACCTGTGATCAGTTACAAAGCATCCAGCAGCACTGAATGTGCGTTCCGAAAGAACGCTGGATGCAGGACAGGCCAGTAGCTCAATTGCATACTGTGCAAGCTCTGGCCAGTGATCCATCCTCAAGACCCAGTAACGCAGAGGATTTTCGGTGGGAAAGGTGTCCAAGTCAGATCTTGCGATGGTTGCTGGAACCGATCATAC
Source organism: Aquarana catesbeiana (assembly GCA_037953035.1). Taxonomy (NCBI): domain Eukaryota; kingdom Metazoa; phylum Chordata; class Amphibia; order Anura; family Ranidae; genus Aquarana; species Aquarana catesbeiana. Next base: position 487,989 of record JBBHAA010002021.1, on the reverse strand, counting down.
CTTGGGGCTGAGGACTAAAAAATTGTCTGAACGCATCGGTCAGACAGCCACCTTCTCCACCGCTCCTTCTTTGACTGACCGAAGCCTCAGCAACACGTTGTCCAGAAACAGGAGTTTGTAACCTCCCAGTCTCTGGGAACACGTTGCACAGACCTTTCTGCAAGGCCTCCCGAAGATGTTTCATCCTCTGCTCCCTCTGCGACGGTAAGATAAGGTCTGCAATCTTACCCTTGTAACGTGGATCAAGGAGGGTTGCCAGCCAGTATTGTTCCTTCTCCTTGATACCACGAATACAAGGATCCTTCTGCAGGCTTTGCAGGATCAGGGAGGCCATGCAGCGTAGGTTTGCTGAGGCATTCGGTCCGGAGTCCTCTGGGTCACTAAGGATGACATGACTCGCAGCCACCTCCTCCCAGCCACGTACAAGTCCATGTGTTTCTTGGGACTGTAAATGATCCCTTAAAGACTGCTGCTGATGCTGAGTGCCAGGCTCCACCTCCATACTGACACAATCCTCCTCCTCCTCTTCCCGTGTGATCGGCGGGCACGCAGGAACACTGTCTGGATAAAGGGGACCTTGAGAGCTAAGGAAGTCCTCCTCTTCCTGCCTCTGTTCTGCCTCAAGTGCCCTGTCAATTATTCCACGCATCGTGTGCTCCAACAGGTGGACAAGGGGGACAGTGTCACTGATGCATGCACTGTCACTGCTCACCATCCTCGTGGCCTCCTCAAATGGTGACAGGACAGTGCATGCATCTGACCCTGTCCTGGTGCCATAGTCGCACAGGTACTCATTGATGGCCCTCTGCTACGTGTGCAGCCGCTGCAGCATGACCAACGTTGAGTTCCACCTGGTGGGCATGTCACAGATTAGGAGGTTCTTGGGCAGGTTAAATTACTTTTGGAGGTCTGCCAGCCAAGCACTGGCATTATATGATTGGCGGAAATGCACACAGACTTTCCTGGCCTGCCTCAGAACATCCTGTAAGACCGAGGAACCTGCCCAAGAACCGCTGCACCACCAAGTAAAGGACGTGAGCCAAACAGGGCACATGGGTCAGTTGTCCCTGTCGGAGGGTGGAGAGGAGGTTGGTGCCATTGTCGCAAACCACCATTCCTGCCTTAAGTTGGTGTGGCATCAACCACCTCTGAACCTGCCCCTGCAGAGCTGACAGAACCTCTGCCCCAGTGTGGCTCCTGTCCCCCAAGCACACCAGCTCAAGCACCACATGGCATCTTTTGGCCTGCGTACTTGCGTAGCCCCTTGAATGCCTACGGAGCACCTCTGGTTCCGAGGACAAAGCACAGGAAGAGGCCTTGGAGGAAGAAGAAGAGGAGGGGGTGGAGGAGAGAGGTGTGTCAGAATCACTACTAGTGGCATTTTGGAGGCGTGGTGGTGGAACAACCTCCAACACTACTGCACCTTGTCCTGCATCCTTCCCAGCTGCCAGAAGAGTCACCCAATGCACCGTGAAACTTAGGTAACGACCCTCTCCATGCCTGCTGGACCATGAGTCAGCGGTAATATGCACCTTACCGCTGACTGCCCTGTCCAGTGAGGCCAAGACATTGCCTTCCACATGCCGGTAGAGAGCCTGGAATCGCCTTCTGTGAAAAAAAAGTGGAGTTTGGGAACCTTCCACTGAGGAACCGCACATTCCACAAACTCACGGAAGGGGGCAGATTGCCCGCAAGTACTTGGCTGTGACACACCTAATTCTACACCTTCATTCCTCTCAGTGCAGGTCTCAGAGAGGACTGAAGGTATAGTGGGGCTGGAGATCCCAGCTGATGAGGAGTAAGGAGAGGTCCTCTTTGTTTTTTGGTGTGGGTCTTTTAGGTACGCTTGCCAACGAACTGCATGGCAGGTCAACATATGTCTGGTCAAGCATGTGGTGCCCAAACGGGAGATGTTTTGGCCACGCGAGATACGCTTGAGACATATGTTGCAAATAGCAGCGGTGCCATCTGATGCACTTGTCTCAAAAAAGGCCCACACCAAGGAACTTTTGGAATAACGCACAGAGACAGCAGCACCCTGCACATGCGGAGCTCTGAGGTGTCATAAAGTCAGTGTGCTGCCCTTAGGCTGGCCCCTGGAGGGCATCCTGCCTCGTTGGTGATGTGCCTCCTCCTCCTCCTCCTCCTCTCTCCTATCAGGCACCCACGTTGAGTCAGTGACCTCATCATCCCCTCCCTCCTCATCACTGGAGCAAACCTGGCAGTATGCTGCAGCAGGGGGAACATGACTGCCAGATTGCTGTCCTTCTTGGTCACCACCTCTGTCCGTGCTCATGTTACTGCCTTCATCTAGCTCAGTATCATTTTTAGAGCCTTCTAAACGCTGGGCATCCTGCTGGAGCATGTACCCAACACTGTGGTCAAACAGTTCGAGGGACTCCTCAGGAGGACATGGTGGGGCTAGGGAAGGAGTCACTGATGCCATAGAGCCGAGGGAAGAGGCCGCATTGGCAGCTGATTTGCCAGACAAAGTACCCTGAGCATGGGTGAGAGAGGATGAGGAGGATAATGACGGCTTGGTCATCCACTCGACCAAGTCTTCCACATGTTGCGGCTCAACACGGCCAGCTGCCAAAAAAAGGCCAAGCGTGTCCCACGGCCACGTGCTGATGAGGATGCACCGTGTCCACGACCAGCACTGTTGCCTCTAGACACAGAGCCTGCTTGCCCTCTTTTATTGGCTTGTCTGCCTCTCCTTGTTTGCCTTCCAGACATATTAATGGCCTGCAGTGAGATGTAGCTGCACTAAGCTGGGATATATATATATATATATATATATATATATACTGATACTGCAGCTAGCAAAATCAACTGCCTGCCTATTATATGAGAACACCACCAACCAACTGCCTGCCTGTAGTATTATTAGTATGAGAACACCACCAATTTTCTACAGGTAGCTTTAGCTGAACACTGTGCAGAGGTCCCACTACACTAGGGATGAGCTTCGAGTTCGAGTCGAACTCATGTTCGACTCGAACATTGGCTGTTCGCAAGTTCACCGAACAGCTAACAATTTGGGGTGTTCGCGGCAAATTCGAATGCCGCGGAACACCCTTTAAAAGTCTATGGGAGAAATCAAAAGTGCTAATTTTAAAGGCTAATATGCAAGTTATTGTCATAAAAAGTGTTTGGGGACCTGGGTCCTGCCCCAGGGGACATGGATCAATGCAAAAAAAAGTTTTAAAAACGGCCGTTTTTTCAGGAGCAGTGATTTTAATAATGCTTAAAGTCAATCAATAAAAGTGTAATATCCCTTTAAATTTCGTACCTGGGGGGTGTCTATAGTGTGCCTGTAAAGGGGCGCATGTTTCCTGTGTTTAGAACAGTCTGACAGCAAAATGACATTTTGAAGGAAAAAACTCATTTAAAACTACCCGCGGCTATTGCATTGCCGACAATACACATAGAAGTTCATTGATAAAAACGGCATGGGAATTCCCCAAAGGGGAACCCCGAACCAAAATTAAAAAAAAAAAATGACGTGGGGGTCCCCCTAAATTCCATACCAGGCCCTTCAGGTCTGGTATGGATATTAAGGGGAACCCCGGCCAAAATTTAAAAAAAAAAATGACGTGGGGTTCCCCCTAAATTCCATACCAGACCCTTCAGGTCTGGTATGGATTTTAAGGGGAACCCCGCGCCAAAAAAAAAAAAAAAACGGCGTGGGGTCCCCCCAAAAATCCGTACCAGACCCTTATCCGAGCACGCAACCTGGCAGGCCGCAGGAAAAGAGGGGGGGACAAGAGTGCAGCCCCCCCTCCCTCCTGAACCGTACCAGGCCACATGCCCTCAACATTGGGAGGGTGCTTTGGGGTAGCCCCCCAAAACACCTTGTCCCCATGTTGATGAGGACAAGGGCCTCATCCCCACAACCCTGGCCGGTGGTTGTGGGGGTCTGCGGGCAGGGGGCTTATCGGAATCTGGAAGCCCCCTTTAACAAGGTGACCCCCAGATCCCGGCCCCCCCCCTGTGTGAAATGGTAAGGGGGTACATAAGTACCCCTACCATTTCACGAAAAAAGTGTCAAAAATGTTAAAAATGACAAGAGACAGTTTTTGACAATTCCTTTATTTAAATGCTTCTTCTTTCTTCTATCTTCCTTCATCTTCTGGTTCTTCTGGCTCTTCTGGTTCTTCCTCCGTCGTTCTCGTCCAGCATCTCCTCCGCGGCGTCTTCTGTCTTCTTCTCCTCGGGCCGCTCCGCACCCATGGCATGGGGGGGAGGCTCCCGCTCTTCTCTTCTTCTTTTCTTCTCTTCTTCTCTTCTTCTCTTCTTCTCTTCTTCTCTTCTTCTCTTCTTCTTCATTTTCTTCTCCGGGCCGCTCCGCAATCCATGCTGGCATGGAGGGAGGCTCCCGCTGTGTGACGGCGCTCCTCGTCTGACAGTTCTTAAATAATGGGGGGGCGGGGCCACCCGGTGACCCCGCCCCCCTCTGACGCACGGTGACTTGACGGGACTTCCCTGTGGCATTCCCGTGACGTCACAGGGAAGTCCCGTCAAGTCACCGTGCGTCAGAGGGGGCGGGGTCACCGGGTGGCCCCGCCCCCCCGTTATTTAAGAACTGTCAGACGAGGAGCGCCGTCACACAGCGGGAGCCTCCCTCCATGCCAGCATGGATTGCGGAGCGGCCCGGAGAAGAAAATGAAGAAGAAGAGAAGAAGAGAAGAAAAGAAGAAAAGAAGAAGAGAAGAGCGGGAGCCTCCCCCCCATGCCATGGGTGCGGAGCGGCCCGAGGAGAAGAAGACAGAAGACGCCGCGGAGGAGATGCTGGACGAGAATGCCGGAGGAAAAACCAGAAGAACCAGAAGAGCCAGAAGAACCAGAAGATGAAGGAAGATAGAAGAAAGAAGAAGCATTTAAATAAAGGAATTGTCAAAAACTGTCTCTTGTCATTTTTAACATTTTTGACACTTTTCCTGAAATGGTAGGGGTACTTATGTACCCCCTTACCATTTCACACAGGGGGGGGCCGGGATCTGGGGGTCACCTTGTTAAAGGGGGCTTCCAGATTCCGATAAGCCCCCCGCCCGCAGACCCCCACAACCACCGGCCAGGGTTGTGGGGATGAGGCCCTTGTCCTCATCAACATGGGGACAAGGTGTTTTGGGGGGCTACCCCAAAGCACCCTCCCAATGTTGAGGGCATGTGGCCTGGTACGGTTCAGGAGGGAGGGGGGGCCGCACTCTCGTCCCCCCCTCTTTTCCTGCGGCCTGCCAGGTTGTGTGCTCGGATAAGGGTCTGGTATGGATTTTTGGGGGGACCCCACGCCGTTTTTTTTTTTTTTTTGGCGCGGGGTTCCCCTTAAAATCCATACCAGACCCTTCAGGTCTGGTATGGAATTTAGGGGGAACCCCACGTCATTTTTTTTTTTTAATTTTGGCCGGGGTTCCCCTTAATATCCATACCAGACCTGAAGGGCCTGGTATGGAATTTAGGGGGACCCCCACGTCATTTTTTTTTTTTAATTTTGGTTCGGGGTTCCCCTTTGGGGAATTCCCATGCCGTTTTTATCAATGAACTTCTATGTGTATTGTCGGCAATGCAATAGCCGCGGGTAGTTTTAAATGAGTTTTTTCCTTCAAAATGTCATTTTGCTGTCAGACTGTTCTAAACACAGGAAACATGCGCCCCTTTACAGGCACACTATAGACACCCCCCAGGTACGAAATTTAAAGGGATATTACACTTTTATTGATTGACTTTAAGCATTATTAAAATCACTGCTCCTGAAAAAACGGCCGTTTTTAAAACTTTTTTTTGCATTGATCCATGTCCCCTGGGGCAGGACCCAGGTCCCCAAACACTTTTTATGACAATAACTTGCATATTAGCCTTTAAAATTAGCACTTTTGATTATTCATGTTCGTGTCCCATAGACTTTAACGGTGTTCGCATGTTCGAACGAACTTTTTTCCTGTTCGCATGTTCTGGTGCGAACCGAACAGGGGGGTGTTCGGCTCATCCCTACACTACACTAACTTATAGCTTTAGCTGAACACTGTGCAGAGGTCGCACTACACTAACTTGTAGCTTTAGCTGAACACTGTGCAGAGGTCGCACTACACTAACGTGTAAATAATGTAGCTGCCTGCAGTAGTTATAGGATCAGGAAAACACCACCAACCTTCTGCAGGTAGCTTTAGCTGAACACTGTACAGAGGTCACAATACACTAACGTGTAAATAATGTCACTGCCTGCGGTAGTGATAGGATCAGGAAAACAACACCAACCTTATACAGGTAGCTTTAGCTGAACACTGTGCAGAGGTCGCACTACACTAACGTGTAAATAATGTAGCTGCCTGCGGTAGTGATAGGATCAGGAAAACACCACCAACCTTCTACAGGTAGCTTTAGCTGAACACTGTGCAGAGGTCGCACTACACTAACTTTTAGCTTTAGCTGAAGACTGTGCAGAGGTCGCACTACACTAACTTGTAGCTTTAGCTGAAGACTGTGCAGAGGTCACACTACACTAACTTGTAGCTTTAGCTGAATACTGTGCAGAGGTCGCACTACACTAACTTGGAGCTTTAGCTGAACACTGTGCAGAGGTCGCACTACACTAACTTGGAGCTTTAGCTGAACACTGTGCAGAGGTCGCAGTGCACTAACTTGTAGCTTTAGCTGAACACTGTGCAGAGGTCGCACTACACTAACTTGTAGCTTTAGCTGAACACTGTGCAGAGGTCGCACTACACTAACTTGTAGCTTTAGCTGAACACTGTGCAGAGGTCCCACTACGCTAACTTGTAACTTTAACTGAACACTGCAGAGGTCGCACTACACTAACTTGTAGCTTTAGCTGAACACTGTGCAGAGGTCGCACTACACTAAAAAATAATGTAGCTGCCTGCGTTAGTGATAGGATCAGAAAAACACCACCAATCTTCTACAGGTAGCTTTAGGCACACTGTGCAAAGGACGCACTACACTAACTGTAAATACTGTAGCTAATAGGACTAATAGGATGAGAAGAACACCAGCAATTTTCTTCAAATACTGTAACAATACCTGCCTGCCTGTCAGTAGGAAGATAATAACAGGAACGGATCTAGCTAAACTGAATACAGTGTATATATATATATATATATATATATATATATATATATATATATATATATAACATCTGGGAGTGCATACAACACTGTAAGTGCAGCTAACTGACTGACTGTCCTGCCTAATCTATCTAACTTAAATAAAATGACACTGTCTCTCTGTCTCTGTCTCTCAACGCTGGAACACACTACACAGGGCCTACGTGCAGGCAGCCTTATATAGTTTGGGGCGTGTACTAAACCTCCTGAGCCATAATTGGCCAAAGCCACCCTGGCTTTGGCCAATTATAGCTTTCTGTACAGACGGCACTGTAAATGGCCAAGCATGCGGGTCATAGTGCATGCTTGGCCAATCATCAGCCAGCAATGCACTGCGATGCCACAGTGAATTATGGGCCGTGACGTGCCACTCAAATTTGGCGTGAATGGTCCATATCATTCGCAATTCAGCGAACGATCGAACAGACGATGTCCGAGTCGAACATGGGTTTGACTCGAGCACAAAGCTCATTCCTAGTCGCCATAGGAATTTGGACCATCTTGTCTGCATGAAGAGAGGACAGAACAAAAACATTCTTATTATCCCTCCACTTCACAGTGAGCAAATTATTACACTTCAAGCAGTCTCTCTCCCCCAGCCTAAGACGGGAATCTACAAGCCTCTGGGGTAAGCCCCGGTGATCATATCGCACGGTGCCACATGAGCCAATCTGATGATCAAACAAGTGACTAAAAAGTGGCACACTTGTGTATAAATTGTCCACATACAAATGTAGGGTGACACACAGTCCCACACAATCTTGCCAGTGCTCCCTATGTAATCTGGGCAACTGTATCAAACGCTACCAAAAAAATTGTTAGTGATCGCAGGGATCAGGCCTGACTCTGCGAATGCTGCAGTTATGTGTTTAGTGTTTTGTAAGTGACAGTGATCGATCGATACTGCAGTTGGGGGGGCTGGGCTGGGCTGGGACAGAGGGGCAAAATGCAGGTCCTAGGAGGTATCTGGGCTGATCCCACTAACACTGCATTTTTGGGAACCCTGAACTGCTGGGGACGCTAGTATAGATCTGATCAGATCAGATATTGATCCGTTCAGACACTATATCACTAAGGGAGGTGTATGCTGCGTGCGTGGGTGTTAGCGCTACTGACACTAATCTGACGCTGTCTGGGGAGACGCAGTCCTTAACCACTTGCCGACCGCCTCGCGATGATATACGTCGGCAGAATGGCACGGTCAGGCAGAATCACGTACCTGTACATGATCTGCCTCCCGCGGGCGAGGCGGTTGGCAAATCTTCCCCGGCAATCGGAGGTGAGGGGGAGGCCATTCATTCGTGGCCCCCCTCGCGATCGCTTCTAGCCAATCAGATCATTTCCCTGCCTCTGTATTGTGCACAGAGGCAGAGGAAATGATGTCATCTCTCCTCAGCTCGGCATTTTCCGTTCCGGCGCTGAGGAGAGAAGACTGGAATGTGAGTGCACCAACACAACACATAACAGTAGACCATGCCAGGCACACAATACACCCCCGATCCCCCCCGATCAGACCCCGATCACCTCCCAATCACGCCCCTCCCGTCACACTGACACCAAACAGTTTTTTTTTTTTTTTTTTGATTACTGCATGGTGTCAGTTTGTGACAGTTAGTGTGGTAGGGCAGTTAGTGTTAGCCTCCTTTAGGTCTAGGATACCCCCCTAACCCCCACAATAAAGTTTTAACCCCTTGCTCACCCCCATCACCAGTGTCGCTAAGCGATCATTTTTCTGATCGCTGTATTAGTGTCACTGGTGACGCTAGTTAGGGAGGTAAATATTTAGGTTCGCCGTCAGCGTTTTATAGCATCAGGGACCCCCATATACTACCTAATAAAGGTTTTAACCCCTTGATTGCCCCTAGTTAACCCTTTCACCACTGATCACCGTATAACCATTACGGGTGACGCTGGTTAGTTCGTTTATTTTTTATAGTGTCAGGGCACCCGCTGTTTATTACTGAATAAAGGTTTAGCCCCCTGATCACTGGGCGGTGATATGCGTCGTCCCAGGCAGCGTCAGGTTAGCGCCAGTACCGCTAACACCCACGCACGCAGCATACGCCTCCCTTAGTGATATAGTATCTGAACGGATCAGATCTATACTAGCGTCCCCAGCAGTTTAGGGTTCCCAAAAACTGCAGTGTTAGCGGGATCAGCCCAGATGCCTGCTAGCACCTGCGTTTTGCCCCTCCGCCCAGCCCAGCCCAGCCCACCCAAGTGCAGTATCGATCGATCACTGTCACTTACAAAACACTAAACGCATAACTGCAGCGTTCACAGAGTCAGGCCTGATCCCTGCGATCGCTAACAGTTTTTTTGGTAGCATTTTGGTGAACTGGCAAGCACCAGCCCCAGGCAGCGTCCGGTTAGTGCCAGTACCGCTAACACCCATGCACGCACCGTACACCTCCCTTAGTGGTATAGTATCTGAACGGATCAATATCTGATCCGATCAGATCTATACTAGTGTCCCCAGCAGTTTAGGGTTCCCAAAAACGCAGTGTTAGCGGGATCAGCACAGATACCTGCTAGCACCTGCGTTTTACCCCTCCTCCCGGCCCAGCCCAGCCCACCCAAGTGCAGTATCGATCGATCACTGTCACTTACAAAACACTAAACGCATAACTGCAGCGTTCGCAGAGTCAGGCCTGATCCCTGCGATCGCTAACAGTTTTTTTGGTAGCGTTTTGGTGAACTGGCAAGCACCAGCGGCCTAGTACACCCCGGTCGTAGTCAAACCAGCACTGCAGTAACACTTGGTGACGTGTCGAGTCCCATAAGTGCAGTTCAAGCTGGTGAGGTGGCAAGCACAAGTAGTGTCCCGCTGCCACCAAGAAGACAAACACAGGCCCGTCGTGCCCATAATGCCCTTCCTGCTGCATTCGCCAATCCTAATTGGGAACCCACCACTTCTGCAGCGCCCGTACTTCCCCCATTCACATCCCCAACCAAATGCAGTCGGCTGCATGAGAGGCATTTTCTTTATGTCCTCCCGAGTACCCCTACCCAACGAACCCCCCCAAAAAAGATAATAGTTTTGTCAATGGATCCGCGCTATAGGATATATTCGCAACTGCAGCCCCCCTATGTAGGCAAGGGACACAACGTGTACCCTAAATGGAATAAGTATAACGAGATAGGGAATGGCGCTGTGCGTGAAGGATGTATTAGTGTAAAATTACTTATCTAATGGTAGTAATAGATGTATCAATGTGACATATTATAGGGAACAACAATAAATAGTAATCTCTATAAATGCAATACTATATATCCCACATAAAAATAGGAATAAAATAAATTAAGTGCTAATTCATAAATAAATTAATTGGTGCCAATAAATATAGAAAGTGCAGCTGTTATCTCATATGCAAAATTATTATTAATATTGATGACCACTACTAGTGTAGTATGACGTAAATGATAAAGTGATAAGTGCAAGGATGTCAGATACAATACAATCAACAATGTTCCAGCGCCTGCTGGATAGTAAAAATAAACTGCAAATATTAAATGAAGATAGAAAATGTCCACAATCCTCTATAGTGAAGGACAAAAGTGCAAAGTGATGTATGTGAAAAATATATATATGAAATATACATATATATATAAAATGTATATAAAAAAGTGTGTATAAAAGATAGAGGGTGTCCACAGCCCTCAATGTGAAAATGCTGAGGATACAAAAATTAGATAAGAAATATGTAAATAGATGTGTGGAAAAAATATATAAACACAAGAAAAAAAAAAAAAAAAAGGGAATTAATTGTACAAATATTAAGACCCAAACTGGGGAATAATTGGTATATATATGTGGAGATGTGTCTCTCGTAGACTGGTGGTAAGACAATTAATAACACTAATAGGTCTCATATGAAATGACAAAAAAGTTCATGTGATGTCTTCCACCGGATTTCTTCCAGATATTTAAAAACCAACTCCCCCTGATGTGATCCCACTCACCGGAACGCTATACCCCTGCAGGGGTATAAGCATAAGATGTTTGTAAGCCGGGTTCCGATCACATCCAGGTGTCATTCAGAACTTTATGTGTTGATATCCCCTCCAATCCAGTTCCTCAATCCGGATCAGCCACTTGTACACAGGAAGGAGATGGGGGAAGACGATAAACCCCTGTTGTAATCCTATTTAAGCCGGACATCCAAGTAAATGAAGAGGAGCCTGATGAGGATGGCCAAAGTAATGAAGGCCAATATTTGGAGGACCTCCAGAGTCAGTATCACCTGGTACTTTGTACTCCTGGCAACCGAAACCTCTTTGGCTTTTTCTGTCTTCTTTAACCTCCGCACATTGAGATTATTCACATTGACATACCCACCGTCCACATGAGATTGTCCCGACACTAGAGTCCTCTAGGGGGTCAGAAGTTAGTGCAACATAAGTCTGTCCTTGTTGGTTACTCTTCAGCAGAAGGAATGAGACTCTGTGCAAGCAAAAAAAAAAAAAAAAAAAAAGATATATATATAGTGAGTATTTTGCAAACCTAACTTTTTGTCACAAAGTTTTGAAAATTGAAAAAAGAAAAAAAAAATGTTTTTTCTTGTCTTTCTTCATTTTCAAAAACAAATTAGAGCTGCAAAATACTCACCATGCTTCTCAGCAAATAGCTTGGGGTGTCTACTTTCCAAAATGGGGTCATTTGGGGGGGGGTTGTGCCACCTGGGCATTCCATGGCCTCCGAAAATGTGATAGGCAGTGAAGAGTAAAATCAAAAATTTACGCCCTTAGAAATCCTGAAGGCAGTGATTGGTTTTCAGGGCCCCGTACTCGTCTAAGCTCCCAAAAAGTCCCACACATGTGGTATCCCCGTACTCAGGAGAAGCAGCTGAATGTATTTTGGGGTGCAATTCCACATATGCCCATGGCCTGTGTGAGCAATATATCATTTAGTGACAACTTTTTGTAATTTTTTTTTTTTTTTTGTCATTATTCAATCACTTGGGACAAAAAAAATGAATATTCAATGGGCTCAACATGCCTCTCAGCAATTTCCTTGGGGTGTCTACTTTCCAAAATGGGGTCATTTGTGGGGGTTTTGTACTGCCCTGCCATTTTAGCACCTCAAGAAACGACATAGGCAGTCATAAATTAAAGGCTGTGCAAATTCCAGAAAATGTACCCTAGTTTGTAGGCGCTATAACTTTTGTGCAAACCAATAAATATACACTTATTGACATTTTTTTTACCAAAGACATGTGGCCGAATACATTTTGGCCTAAATGTATGACTAAAATTGAGTTTATTGGATTTTTTTTAGAACAAAAAGTAGAAAATATCATTTTTTTTCAAAATTTTCGGTCTTTTTCCGTGTATAGCGCAAAAAATAAAAACGGCAGAGGTGATCAAATACCATCAAAAGAAAGATCTATTTGTGGGAAGAAAAGGACGCAAATTTCGTGTGGGTACAGCATTGCATGACCGCGCAATTAGCAGTTAAAGCGACATAGTGCCAAATTGTAAAAAGTGCTCTGGTCAGGAAGGGGGTAAAACCTTCCGGGGCTGAAGTAATGACAAAGTTATCGCAGAACAAACAGGCCCATAGCTGAAATGTAAAAACTGCTCTGCTCCATAGGGGGGGGAAACAGGAATGAGAGGCGAAGGGGTTAAGTTGAACAAAATCAGAATTAATGTTCTGATCTAAGAATGTCGCTGAACCGGTCATTATATCTTTTTCGTCAAACTTTCTGGGAACTCACGCAACGGAGGGGGTCACATTATAAGAAAGAGATGTTCTGCATTCTTCTTCTGAGTACAGAAACTTCCGTGTGTATTAAAGAGATTCTATAAAGTATTAAAATAGAACCAGGAACAGAAATAGAGAAAATTTCAATGGATGATGGCACTGTCATTATTTTAATTAAAAAAAAAAAATCTAAGTACCCATTTCCTAATAGATATTCAACTGTCACATGACCCAGCTCTCTCCCAGTCTGTCTGCAGGGAAACATGAGCACTAAGAGATTCTAGTCCTCTGCTGCTGGTCACGTGTTAAAAAAATAAACAGCCTTTGAAATACAGAGTAAAAAAAATAAATAATATCAATAAACAGTTTTAAATTGTCATACAAATATATATTTGAAATGAAATCTTTATTATTTTATGGAAATAAATAACATGGTGTGAGCAGATTTCTGCCAGTCACAGGCTGTGTCCCACCCCTGCAGCCTGTGTCTTAGAATAAGAGGGAGGTGAAGCCTCCATTAATCTATATGTTATATCCCGCCCCCCATTGTGTTTAGCTGGTTAGTGGACATGGAGGAGGAGGGAGGGAGTGGGCTGTCATTTACCATTTTGTATATGCCTACATGTGTGAATTTATAGCCACATGGGCTGCTCAGATGTGATAGAGAGGAAATGCTCAGCATAGAAAATCACTGAAAACTGAGCATGTGCAGAGCTGCCAAAACTGCACTGCAAAATACCTAGCTGCATTGGGTACATGGACAGAAAACTCACTGAAACCTGAGCATGTGCAGAGTTGCCTCAGCAGCTGCAAAATCCCTAGCTGAAATGGGCAAAAGTTGGAGATAGAGAACAGCAGGATCAACCAGGTTTTTTGCAGAATATAGAAAACGAATCTCATAGTGACTGGGTGAGTATGAACTGCATGTGATACACCATTTATTCATAGTTTTTTTTATGATGAGGGTTTAATGTCACTTTAAGCCTTGATGAAGAGGGAGAGTGTTTGGCCCCATTGGCTTTATACTGGTATGAATTACTTTTATCATTAAATTACCTTGAACTATTGGTCATTTGTTTAGTGTTCTCATTGGATTGTATGTGTGTGGATTCTCAAATCTGGGTACTTTTCCTTTTTTCTGAGGGTGGTCCCCATTATGTGCTGTGCTGCTGAACCAGAACCTGTGTTTACTATGCTTCAGTTTATGACTGAGCAGGAGCCTCTGTATCCTGTTAATTCATCTGCGTCTGCAGCTGAGGCCGCAGAAAGGAACCGGGGAATGTGTCACCTCAGTCCCTTTCGCTGTTTCAAAAGTGAGACTTCAGGGATCTGTTTATACCCTTGATATTTTATAGACCCCCCCTCCGCCCACAACATTGTGTAAAAATATATAAGACATTATTTTAACAAATTGTAAAAAAAAAAAAAAAAAAAAATAGTAAAAAAATATGACTAAAATTTTTAGTTAGACTAAAAAAGCCATGCCCAATATGTAGTATAATTTAGCCACACTCACTGTTTACCATCCCACCATCTCCCTGGTAGGGGCCCCAGTGCATAACTTTGCCCAGGTGTCCATGATGCCCTTAAGGTGACACTAGTGCTCATTTTCAGTGACCCTTAGAAAATATGAATCCAACGTCTTGTTTTTGTTCTTGTGTTTAGAAATGAAATAAAGACAGCTTAGAAAGGAATGAGGAAAAATGTCCCACTGGGCTTATGGCCAAAACATGGCTGCAGATAAACTGCGCTGATAAGAGAAGATGGTATTTCTTGACACATAGTTTTACTTTCACTTTGAGAGCAGCATACTTATAAAAATCTAAAACACCCCCTCCTCACTCACTCTTCTTCACTCACACCACAACTTATGTCTCACCATTGCACGTAGCAGCAATACACCTTCATCTTCTTGAGGCAGAAGCCTTGAAAGCAACAAGCAACTCTAGAAGCCACCGCACCGGAACTCACTCATACAAGGTTAGTAATACTTAAAACCAGAGCTTTTTTTCAGGGGGAACTTGGTGGAAGTTCCACAACCTCTGGCTCAGACCCTTTGGTGCCTGCTCACCACAATCACTTGTAAACACAGAAGTCCGGTTTCTGTGTTTACAAGTGACAGCTCTGCACTATGTGTGTAACCCCCATGAACTCTGCACTCTGTATGTAATACAATCCTGATATTTAATGCCCCTTTAAGACCCTCCTACTGTTTGTGAAATATGACCACACTCACTATTTGATGTGATTTCGAGGGTGTGTGCGGGGGGGGGGTTTGGGGGGTCGTGGTTGAGTTCCAGCACCTATTGTTTGAGAAAAAAGCCCTGCTTAAAACAAATCAAGACAGACATGGATAGACATTTTAAGACAAACAACCAACAAACATAAAAGACTACCTACAGAGTTAGATATGATGGTGTGAAAACCTGTAGATTGTCTATCTCCTGTAACAGCAAGATTCTCTAGACATAATAATGAGAATACTCATCAAAGTGTCTTTTTCTGAATGTCAAGGATGCTATTAAAGTTAGGGCTTCAATCATCCAAGTCACCAAGATATATACTGTAAATATATATATATATATATATATATATATATATATATATATATATATATATATACGCTGTATATCATATGTGGAATTGATGATGAAATTATTTCACCAATGTACATTAGCCTATACCTAAAGCCAAAACTTGTTTCTGTAGTGTGGATTAGAGGATTAGACCCCCTGTCATGTTTTTTATTGCTGTGTGTGTCCCCGCTGGGAAGACTAAAGGGACAATTTGTGAATGTCTGTGCAAGCGTAACAAATACGATTCGTAATGTTTGTATCATGTGTGTAATCATTTCCTTATCCCACTGATTATTTCTGGGTGCAAGTAGAGTAATCCTCCATGCCAAGGGATCAGGACTAGGGCCTGCTTTAATATCCATTGAACCCTGGGCAAACATTTTCTTGGGCCCTCCCGTATCCACTTATCAACTATTTGCAGGCAGTGTGGGCTCAAGGGGCACCTGCTTTGGGCCTCAAAACAGTGACTGGGTCGGGGGCAGCTGCCCATTTTGCCCAGCATTAAAGATGGCCCTGATCCCAACCATAAACCCTTTCATGACGGGAGATAAAACTAATCTTATTGCCTGCAATTTGGCAACTTTGACATGTGTTAGTAAAACTGTACATATCATCACAACTACTTAGCATATCCAAGTGTATTATAGTGCATTTTTTCAGGACGAATTGGATCATTATTTGACAGTAGGGATGAGCTTCGTGTTCGACTCGAACATCGGCTGTTCGGTCGTTCGCCGAATTGCGAACGATATGGGCCGTTCGCGCCAAATTCGTGTGGCGCGTCACGGCCCATAATTCACTGCGGCATCGCAGTGCATTGCTGGCTGATGATTGGCCAAGCATGCACTATGACCCGCATGCTTGGCCAATCACAGCACCGTCTGAACAGAGAGCCGTAATTGGCCAAAGCCAAGGAGGCCTTGGCCAATTATGGCTCAGGGGATTTAGTACACGCCCCACACTATATAAGGCCGCCTGCACGGCGGCGCTGTGTAGTGTGTGTTCCGGCGTTCATTAAGAGAGAGAGAGAGACAGACAGTGACATTTGATTTGATTTAGATAGATTAGGCAGAACAGTCAGTCAGTTAGCTGCACTTACAGTGTATTGTGTATATATATGCATCCCAGGTGTTGCATATATATATATACACTGTATTCAGTTTAGCTAGATCCGTTCCTGTTATCTTCCTACTGACAGGCAGGCTGGTCTTGTTACAGTATTTACAGCTACCTGAAGAAAATTGCTGGTGTTCTTTTGATACTATTAGTACCACAGTCAGGTAGCTAGACTATTTACAGTTAGTGCAGTGCATCCTGCTCACAGTGTTCAGCTAAAACTACAAGTTAGTGGGGTGTGTCCTGCTGACAGTGTTCAGCTAAAACTACAAGTTGGTGTAGTGAGACCTCTGCACAGTGTTCATCTCAAGCTACAAGTTAGTGCAGTGCGTTTTGCTCACAGTGTTCAGCTAAAACTACAAGTTAGTGCTGTGCGTCCTGCTCACAGTGTTCAGCTAAAACTACAAGTTGGTGTAGTGAGACCTCTGCACAGTGTTCATCTCAAGCTACAAGTTAGTGCAGTGTGTCCTGCTCACAGTGTTTAGCTAAAACTATAAGTTAGTGCAGTGCGTCCTGCTCACAGTGTTCAGCTGGATCCGTTCCTGTTATCTTCTTACTGACAGGCAGGCTTGTCTTGTTACAGTATTTACAGCTACCTGAATAAATTTGCTGGTGTTATTTTGATCCTATTAGTACCACAGTCAGGCAGCTAGACTATTTACAGTTAGTGCAGTGTGTCCTGCTCACAGTGTTCAGCTAAAACTACAAGTTAGTGTGGTGCGTCCACCTCACAGTGTTCAGCTAAACCTACAAGTTATTTTTTTGCGAGCTCTGCACAGTGTTCACCTAAAGCTACCTGTAGAAGGTTGGTGGTGTTTTCCTGATCCTATCACTACCGCAGGCAGCTAAAAAAGCTACAAGTTAGTTTTTTGCGAGCTCTGCACAGTGTTCAGCTAAAGCTACCTGTAGAAGGTTGGTGGTGTTCTCATACTACAGGCAGGCAGTTGATTTTGCTAGCTGCAGTATCAGTACATATATATATATATATATATATATATATATATATCCCAGCTTAGTGCAGCTACAGGCCATTAGTATGTCTAGAAGGCCAAGAAGGAGAGGCAGACAGTCACAAGCCAATAAGAGAGGGCAAGCAGGATCTGTGTCTAGTGCTGGTCGTGGAGACGGTGCATCCTCATCAGCACGTGGCCGTGGGACACGCTTGGCCTTTTTTTCGGCAGCTGGCCGTGTTGAGCCGCAACATGCGGAAGACTTGGTCGAGTAGATGACCAAGCCGTCCTCATCCTCCTCATCCTCTCTCACCCATGCCCAGGGTACTTTGTCTGGCAAAGCAGCGGCCTCTTCCCTCGGCTCAATGTCATCAGTGACTCCTTCCATAGCCCCACCATGTCCTCCTGAGGAGTCCCTCGAACTGTTTGACCACAGTGTTGGGTACATGCTCCAGGAGGATGCCCACCGTTTGGAAGGCTCTGATGATAAAACTGAGCTCGATGAAGGCAGTAACATGAGCACGGACAGAGGGGGTGTCCAAGAAGGACAGCAATCTGGCAGTCATGCTCCCCCTGCTGCAGCATACTGCCAGATTTGCTGCAGTGATGAGGAGGGAGGGGATGATGAGGTCACTGACTCAACGTGGGTGCCTGATAGGAGAGAGGAGGAGGAGGAGGCGGCACATCACCAACGAGGCAGGATGCCCTCCAGGGGCCAGCCTAAGGGCAGCACATTGACTGCATCACACCCCAAAGCTCCACATGTGCAGGGCGCTGCAGTCTCTGCGCATTATTCAAAAAGTTCTTTGGTGTGGGCCTTTTTTGAGACGAGTGCATCAGATCGCACCGCTGCTATTTGCAACATATGTCTCAAGCGTATCTCGCGTGGCCAAAACATCTCCCGCTTGGGTACCACATGCTTGACCAGACATATGTTGACCTGCCATGCAGTTCGTTGGCAAGCGTATCTAAAAGACCCACACCAAAGAACAAAGAGGACCTCTCCTTGCTCCTCATCAGCTGAGATTTCCAACCCCACTAGACCTTCAGTCCTCTCTGAGACCTGCACTGAGAGGAATGAAGGTGTAGAATTAGGTGTGTCACAGCCAAGTACTTGTGGGCAATCTGCTTTTGGTACACCAACGTCAGATTGTACCAGGCAAATTTCCCTGCCCCAGCTGCTGCACCGCCGAAAGAAGTTTGCTCCCAGCCATCCACATGCCCAGCAGTTGAATGCTAGCTTGGCAAAATTGCTAGCACTTCAACTGCTGCCTTTTCAGTTGGTAGACTCTGCCCCCTTCCGTAAGTTTGTGGAATGTGCGGTTCCTCAGTGGCAGGTACCCAAACGCCACTTTTTCTCACGGAAGGCGATTCCGGCTCTCTACCGGCATGTGGAAGGCAATGTCCATGCCTCGCTGGACAGGGCGGTCAGCGGTAAGGTGCATATTACCGCTGACTCATGGTCCAGCAGGCATGGACAGGGACGTTACCTAAGTTTCACGGCGCATTGGGTGACTCTGCTGGCAGCTGGGAAGGATGCAGGACAAGGTGCAGTAGTGTTGGAGGTTGTTCCGCCACCACGCCTCCAAAATGCTAATGATTGTGACACACCTCTCTCCTCCACCCCCTCCTCTTCTTCTTCCTCCATGGCCTCTTCCTGTGCTTTGTCCTCGGAACCAGCGGTGCTCCGTAGCCGTTCAAGGGGCTACGCAAGTACGCAGGCCAAAAGATGCCATGCGGTGCTTGAGCTGGTGTGCTTGGGGGACAGGAGCCACACTGGGGCAGAGGTTCTGTCAGCTCTGCAGGGGCAGGTTCAGAGGTGGTTGACGCCACGCCAACTTAAGGCAGGAATGGTGGTTTGCGACAATGGCACCAACCTCCTCTCTGCCCCCCGACAGGGACAAATGACCCATGTGCCCTGTTTGGCTCACGTCCTTAACTTGGTGGTGCAGCGGTTCTTGGGCAGGTACCCGGGCTTACAGGATGTCCTGAGGCAGGCCAGGAAAGTCTGTGTGCATTTCTGCCGGTCATATAATGCCAGTGCTCGGCTGACGGACCTCCAAAAGGAGTTTAACCTGCCCAAGAACCGCCTAATCTGTGACATGCCCACCAGGTGGAACTCAACGTTGGCCATGCTGCAGCGGCTGCACACGCAGCAGAGGGCCATCAATGAGTACCTGTGCGACTATGGCACCAGGACAGGGTCAGGGGAGCTTGTTTTTTTTTCCCCACGCCAGTGGGCCATGATCAGGGATGCAAGCACTGTCCTGTCACCATTTGAGGAGGCCACGAGGATGGTGAGCAGTGACAGTGCATGCATCAGTGACACTGTCCCCCTTGTCCACCTGTTGGAGCACACGCTGCGTGGAATAATGGACAGGGCACTTGAGGCAGAACAGAGGCAGGAAGAGGAGGACTTCCTTAGCTCTCAAGGCCCCCTTTATCCAGACAGTGTTCCTGCGTGCCCGCCGATCACACAGGAAGAGGACGAGGAGGAGGAGGAGGAGGAAGATTGTGTCAGTATGGAGGTGGAGCCTGGCACTCAGCATCAGCAGCAGTCTTTAAGGGATCAGTCCCAAGAAACACATGGACTTGTACGTGGCTGGGAGGAGGTGGCTGCGGACCATGTCGTCCTTTGTGACCCAGAGGACTCCGGACCGAATGCCTCAGCAAACCCACGCTGCATGGCCTCCCTGATCCTGCAAAGCCTGCGTAAGGATCCTTGTATTCGTGGTATCAAGGAGAAGGACCAATACTGGCTGGCAACCCTCCTTGATCCACGTTACAATGGTAAGGTTGCGGACCTTATCTTGCCATCGCAGAGGGAGCAGAGGATGAAACATCTTCGGGAGGCCTTGCAGAAAGGTCTGTGCAACGCATTCCCAGAGACTGGGAGGTTACAAACTCCTGTTTCTGGACAACGTGTTGCTGAGGCTTCGGTCAGTCAAAGAAGGAGCGATGGAGAAGGTGGCCGTCTGACCGGTGCGTTCAGACAATTTTTTGGTCCGCAGCCCCAAGGTATGATCGGTTCCAGCAACCATCGCCAGCGTCTGTTTTACATGGTGCAGGAATACCTAGGGGCAAGATCAGACTTGGACACCTTTCCCACCGAAAATCCTCTGGTTTACTGGGTCTTGAGGATGGATCACTGGCCAGAGCTTGCACAGTATGCAATTGAGCTACTGGCCTGTCCTGCATCCAGCGTTCTTTCGGAACACACATTCAGTGCTGCTGGAGGCGTGGTAACCAATCACAGGGTGCGTATGTCCACCGACTCGGTCGATCGACTGACCTTCATAAAAATGAATCAGTCTTGGATCACCACCAGCTACAAAGCACCTGATGCTGATGTAACCGAATAATTTTTTTTGAAATCTCAGATCCCTTCAAAGACTGCCTATGCTGATGCTGAGTGACTATCCCTGAGTAATTATCCTCTTCCTCCTCAATCATCACGCTGATAGCTTGTAAGAACATTTTTGGTTCTGGGCGCCACCACCAGTGCCTAAGGCACAATTTCAGCCCCTGTTTAACAGGGGCGTGTAATTACAATTTTTGATGCAATACTTTGCAGCAGGGCTCGTTCCTTCGTTCCAACTAGAGTGTCTGTGAGGGGTTGCAGTGTTGTGGCACCAGCACCAGTGCCTAAGGCCCAATTTTTCTGCCCCTGTTTAACAGGGGCGTGTAATTACAATTTTTGATGCAATACTTTGCAGCAGGGCTCATTCCTTCGTTCCAACTAGAGTGTCTGTGAGGGGTTGCAGTGTTGTGGCACCAGCACCAGTGCCTAAGGCCCAATTTTTCAGCCCCTGTTTAACAGGGGCCTGTAATTACAATTTTTGATGCAATACTTTGCAGCAGGGCTCATTCCTTCGTTCCAACTAGAGTGTCTGTGAAGGGTTGCAGTGTTGTGGCACCAGCACCAGTGCCTAAGGCCCAATTTTTCACCCCTTGTTTCTTTTCAATCGTATTTTATTTCAAGAGAACAAAGTTTAACATATATAAATAAAAATGTTCTACAATAGAACATTACATATAGTATGCACAGAACAATGGATTTAAACTTTATCAGAGATGAACCTATAGAATAACATTTTGGCACATAGTCTCAGGTGTATCAACAAAGTCTCGTATTGATCATAAAAGCCTTTAGACATATGAGAAGAGTAACAAACATGTGGGATCCAACATATGTTTACCCTTATGATTTGCGTGCTGGCATTATAAGGATCTACCAGATCAGGCTGATATGCTGTCGTGATCTTTTATTTACTTATATTAGGTACAGTACCTGACCGCGAGATTGTGTTTCCAGCGCGATACCATCGCGCTGGTTCTCGGTGACAGGGTACTGTGAATGTCGCGCTGGCTCGCTCATCGGGAAAGGAAAATTTTGTTTTCCTTCCGCGATGAGTGACAGGCAGTGCTGACAGCTGTCTAGTATGAATCCTGAGGTGGGAACACCGCGCCAAATTTTAAATGAAAAAACCGGCGTGGGTTCCCCCCTCTTGGGCATACCAGGCCCTTAGGTCTGACATGGATTGTAAGGGGAACCCCCTATGCTGAAAAATCGGCGTGGGGGTCCCCCCCCATCCATACCAGACCCTTATCCGAGCACGCAGCCCGGCCGGCCAGGAAAGGGGGTGGGGACGAGCGAGCGCCCCCCCCCTCCTGAGCCGTACCAGGCCGCATGCCCTCAACATGGGGGGGTGGGTGCCTTGGGGGAGGGGGGCGCCCTGTGGCCCCCCCCACCCCAAAGCACCTTGTCCCCATGTTGATGAGGACAAGGGCCTCTTCCCGACAACCCTGGCTGTTGGTTGTCGGGGTCTGTGGGCGGGGGGCTTATCGGAATCCGGGAGCCCCCCTTAATAAGGGGGCCCCCAGATCCCGGCCCTCCACCCTGTGTGAATGAGTATGGGGTACATGGTACCCCTACCCATTCACCTAGGGAAAAGTGTCAATATAAAAAAAACATAGTACACAGGTTTTAAGAGTAATTTATTAGTCAGCTCCGGGGTCTTCTTCCGACTTCGGGGGGTCTCCTTCCGACTTCTCCCGGTGTTCGGCCTCTTCTCCCGGTGTTCGGCCTCTTCTTCCGGGCCCCGCCGCTATCTTCTTCCAGCTCTATTGCCAGCGAGGGGCCCGGTCTGCTGCCGCGGTCTTGTCGCCGCTGTCTTGCCGCCGCTGTCTCGCCGCTTCTTCTCTTCTTTTCTTCTTCCCCGATGTTGACACGACGCTCTCTCCGGCTCGAATGCTGTGTGCGAGCTGCGGAGCCATTTATATAGGCGGTAACCCCGCCCCCTTACGACGTCATGGTCCCAGCATGCGCAGGGACTCTGGGGTCACGCCCCCTTATGACGCCAGAGTCCCTGCGCATGCTGGGACCATGACGTCGTAAGGGGGCGGGGTTACCGCCTATATAAATGGCTCCGCAGCTCGCACACAGCATTCGAGCCGGAGAGAGCATCGTGTCAACATCGGGGAAGAAGAAAAGAAGAGAAGAAGCGGCGAGACAGCGGCGACAAGACAGCGGCGACAAGCCAGCGGCGGCAAGACAGCGGCGACAAGACCGCGGCAGCAGACCGGGCCCCTCGCTGGCAATAGAGCTGGAAGAAGATAGCGGCGGGGCCCGGGAGAAGAGGCAGCACACTGGGAGAAGAGGCCAAACACCGGGAGAAGTCGGAAGGAGACCCCCCGAAGTCGGAAGAAGACCCCAGAGCTGACTAATAAATTACTCTTAAAACCTGTGTACTGTGTTTTTTTTTATATTGACACTTTTCCCTAGGTGAATGGGTAGGGGTACCATGTACCCCATACTCATTCACACATGGTGGGGGGCCGGGATCTGGGGGCCCCCTTATTAAGGGGGGCTCCCGGATTCCGATAAGCCCCCCGCCCGCAGACCCTGACAACCAACGGCCAGGGTTGTCGGGAAGAGGCCCTTGTCCTCATCAACATGGGGACAAGGTGCTTTGGGGTGGGGGGGCCACAGGGCGCCCCCCTCCCCCAAGGCACCCACCCCCCCATGTTGAGGGCATGCGGCCTGGTACAGCTCAGGGGGGGGGCGCTCGCTCGTCCCCACCCCCTTTCCTGGCCGGCCGCCGGGCTGCGTGCTCGGATAAGGGTCTGGTATGGATTGGGGGGGGACCCCCACGCCGATTTTTCGGCATAGGGGGTTCCCCTTACAATCCATGCCAGACCTAAGGGCCTGGTATGCCCCCGAGGGGGGAACCCACGCCGGTTTTTTCATTTAAAATTTGGCGCGGTGTTCCCGCCTCAGGATTCATACTAGACAGCTGTCAGCACTGCCTGTCACTCATCGCGGAAGGAAAACAAAGTTTTCCTTTCCCGATGAGTGAGCCATCTCGGCGCTGGCTCCTGCGACGGGGCTCGTAGGTGTCAAATCTCGCCGAGAAGTGCGGCGAGATTGACACAATATCGCGGTCACCTACTTTATTGAAATCATTGAACTATTTTAGGTATATGACCTTTATTCAACTGTTTACTTGTTTGGTTCATTATATGCATGAGAGTTGGCAAAAAAAAGAGAAGAAAGAGTGTTTATGGGAACAGAAATAGAGAGTAATAAAAAAGGTGGGAAAGAAAGACGGTGGGAAAGAAAGACACCCGGGCATGGCTAGCCGGTGGATAGAGGTGGGTCATCCCTGACCCATACTGAGAAGTCATCGGAGTATCGAAACATTGACCACGAGGTCCAGGTGATGGAGAACTGTTCCTCCCTCCCTTCTTCCTGTGCCAACAGACGCTCCAGATCTCTTATCTGATCCACCTCAACAACCCAATCGCCCAAGGAAGGCACATCTGTTGTTCTCCAATGTCGGGGAATCACTATCCAAACTGCGGCTAGAAAGTGGCGCAATATATCTTTTTTAATCAGCTTTAGGGGGCCTGGGAGGATAGATAGTATGGCTATCTCTGGTGAGGGCTTAATTGAGGTCCCCATCAGCCTTTCATATAGCTCAAAGACCGTTTGCCAGAGTTTCCTAATTGGAGGGCAAGCCCACCAAATGTGGAGCATCATCCCTTTAGAGGACTGGCATCGCCAACAAGTATCTGACAAAGAGGGGTTAAACCGTTGAATAGTCGCTGGGCATCTGTACCACCTTGTCAATAGTTTAAACCCTTTTTCTTGATTCTTAGTTGCTAAGGAAATCTTATGCATCAGTATAAAGCTTTTTTGCCAATCAGCAGGGGAGATGGAGTGTTGTAGATCGTATTCCCATTGCTGTGTGTACGTTGGAAGGTCAGGGGCAGAGACATTTAATAATAGAGAGTATAGCAATGATAATACGTGTGTTGGCGGGTCTGTTTGTAAAAGTAACTTGTCAAAGTCTGATGGGTCATCCAGTATCTCAGAGATGGAAGAGAAAGTGCATATGTAAGACCTTACTTGACCCCTCTGCAACCACATTACTGGGGACCCTAGGTCTGAATGGGAGGGTATATCTGTTCTCAAGGATGGGTCAGCGTGTAAAACCTGAGCTAAGCGTCTATGACTGTCCCTATTCCAGGGTCCAAATCTCCACCTATTGACAGCTGGGGGGAAGGCCGGAGTCCCAAAGAGAGGGGTCATTGGGCCCCTGAGTTTTGATATTTTACCAGTTGAGATCAGGCGGTCCCAAATCTGAAGAGTTTGCCGGGTAAGAGCAGCGGAGAGTGTACTATCTTTACGCTGGGCCATAGGAGTCCAGGGCAGGGCGCAAAGATCAATCTCATTGAGATACCTCTCCAATTGAACCCATAGCTTGGAGGAAGAGTGGTGAAACCAATCCACGATACGTGTGAGAACCGCCGCCTTATGGTATGTAGAGGCATCTGGGACCCCCGCTTCCCCCCTGGCCTTCGGACGGGTCATTGTGTCGTGTTTAATTCTGGGGCGGTTTCCCTTCCATATGAATTTAGAAAAAATCTGACGGAGCTTTTGGAAGAACGAGATGGGAATATGAATAGGGATGGTTTGAAAAAGATAAAGAAATCGAGGGAGAACATCCATCTTCAAAACATTCACCCTGCCTAACCAAGAGAGCTGTTTAGATGTGTATGTAGCCAGATCTACTTGTGTTCTAAGAAGTAGAGGGGTAAAGTTGCTGGAGAATAGTTGGGATGCGTCTGTTGGGATATGGATTCCTAGATAACGAATAGATGTGGAGCTTGTCTTAAAGGGGAAGGAGGATGAGATCTGTTGGAGAGCCTCCTTTGGGAGTGAAATGTTGAGAATTTCTGACTTACTATGATTAACTTTAAAGTTACTAACCTCTCCATATTTCATAAACTCCTGTAAAATTGAGGGCAGGGAGATTTGCGGCTGGGTTACAAACAAGAGCAAGTCGTCTGCAAATAGGGCAATTTTAGTATGTATAGGGCCTATATTGATACCATGAATAGCTGGGTTGTTTCTGAGGGCGTTGGCTAGGTGTTCCATAACAAGGACATAGAGAATGGGGGACAAGGGACATCCCTGCCGCGTTCCATTGTGAATATTGAATTTTGGAGATAGGGAACCGTTCAGTCTGATCCTAGCGGAGGGAGATGTATAGAGGGACATTATTCTGGAGATCATATTTTGGCCTAGACCTAGCTGCTGTAGTGATAGGCGGAGAAATTGCCAGTCGACGCGGTCGAAAGCCTTCTCCGCGTCGACCGTAAGAAGGCATAGTGGGACATTATGGGTCCAAGCATAATCCGCAATGAGAAGTGTTTTCAGGGTGTTATCTCACGCTTCTCTTCCACTCACAAAGCCAACCTGATCCAGGTGTATTAAGAGGGGTAATAATGGTTGTATTCTATTAGCTAGCACCTTCGCGTATATCTTCAGATCTACGCCTATCAGCGATATGGGTCGGTAATTACCACATATATTCAGGTCTTTTTCTGGTTTTGGGATGAGGGTGATATGTGCCTCCAGGGTTTGCAGTGGGAATACTGAACCCTCAGAAATGGAGTTAAACACTTTTGTTAAGAAGGGGGTAAGGAGGGGAGCAAATTGTTTGTAGAATTTGGGAGTGAAGCCATCAGGGCCCGGACTTTTACCCGATGGGGTAGATGCAATGGCGCGGGCGACCTCGTCCTCCGAAATCGGAGCCTCAAGGTCTTCTACCGTTTCTTCGTCTAGAGTGGGTAGTGCAGTTTCTGCGATATATGAGGCCTGTGTTTCCGCTGTATTGAAGGGATGTTTAGTGGGGCTTGCTGTGGGTATGTTATACAGGGATTGATAGAAGTCTCGGAATACCTGTCCCATCTCAGCAGACGCAGAGACAGTTTTCCCAGATTTTTCCCGTATGTGAGGTATAAAAGTGTTATGTTGTTTGGCATGTAAGGTGCGAGCTAGCAATCTACCACATTTGTCCCTAAATTGGTATTGATGAAAAGCTAGTTTGTTCGCGAATGTATGTGCTGATGCCTCGTATAATTCCCTAAGCTGAGTGCGAGCGTAAGAAACCTCCGCAAGCACTTCCACCGTGGGGGAACGCTTATGGGTAGTCTCTAGCTTCTCAAGTTTGTGTACTGCTGTAACTATCGCTGCTGAGTGTTCTTTTTTCAGGCGGGCACCCATTTGAATAAATCTACCCCGCAATACCGCCTTTAATGCCTCCCATTTAATGGGGGGTGAAGTATCGTCAGAGACGTGGTCCGCGAAAAAGTTTGTTATAGTCTCCACTATCAGCGTGTCGTATCCCGGTTCAATTAGAAGCGAGTCATTTAGCCTCCATGTCCATTCTTTTGTTGGAGTAGAGGGGATCGCAAATGTCAGAAATATCGGGGAGTGGTCGGACCAAACCATAGGGTCTATTTCGCAGTTTGGGGACCAATCTAAGCAGCCGTGGTCAATTAAGAAATAGTCTAAACGACTGTATGATCGATGAACATTGGAGAAATGTGTGTAGTTTCGGGAGTCAGGGTACAGTATCCGCCATACATCCACAAGATGCATATTATATATGGCACGTTTTAAGGCCCGTAATTTAGGAAAGGAAACAGAGGAACAGGATGTCGATGAATCTAAAAGTGGATCCATGGGAGTATTAAAGTCCCCTCCAAGTATGAGCTTACCTTCTACAAAACCCTCTAAAATCTTTAAGTACTGTAAGGCCGATGGGACTTGACGTGTGTTAGGCAGATAGATATTGGCTATAGTAAATTTGGTCCCCCATATTGAGATTTTCACAAAAACGTATCTGCCCTGGGGGTCTGCCATATGGTCGAGTAGTTCAATGGGGAGTGTTTTATGAAATGCAATAGAGACACCCCTTGATTTTTGTGTCGGGTTGGTACTGTGGATCCCTCTATTAACGTATCTGTTGGAGCAGGAAGGGGTAGAGCCAGAGTAGAAGTGGGTCTCCTGCATCAAAAGCACATTAACCTGCCTTTTATGCATCTGATACAGAATTTGTCCCCGTTTTGAAGCGATGTTGAGCCCATTTACATTATATGAACAAAATTTCAATTGGGGGCGTGAGGTCACCGTGTGAACCATGCCGGGGTGTTAGAGGTTGTAGAAAGAGAAAAGTAGTATAATATAGTAGAGAAGTATAAAAAGCGGTATGAGGTAAGTAAATAAAAATAACTGAAATGTAGAAGTGGGAAGAACAGGGGGGGGGGGGCGGGAGGGGATAAGAGGATAGGTGAGAAGTGTGAGAAGAAAGAAAGGAATAAGGCTGTAAACAAAAACAGACACCTAAAAAGATGTGTCCGAGAAACTAGTGTGTTTACTAACGCAAAACACTGCGTGAAATGTCACGCTCTAGGCACAAACCATGCCTGTCCTACTGTGGGGGAGAGGTCGAAATGAATGGACCTGAGTCGTGGTCCCGACAGCAAATCAGGCATATATACAGTATAAGTCAGAAAAAAGGGAAGTCTACAAGCTGCTCCCTAACATGGAACACCTCCATCCCTAAACTATATACAGAACCGAACAGTCGCCCGTGGGACTTTAAGTGAGGTGTCCATGGTGGTCATAAGGTCAACAAAGTGCGTAAAAAGAATAACAATTTTATTGGTATAAACATCATCCAATATAAAACATGATCATAAATAAACAATTCATGAAACAAGCAACATAGCATAATAATCCTCTAAAACATAGCCATAATGATAAAATATCATAGAGTATACATGGTACAGATATACATGATACATCTCTAACCCGACGCGTTTCGCGAGCTCTACTCGCATCATCAGGGGCTGATGTGTACATCTGGTGTCTGTAAAGAACAAATTAGATTTGTGTTGAGGTATAGGTTATGATTAGGACAAAAGTATGAGGCCGAAAATGGTGATCCCATACTTACTGGTTAGACAATTGGCTTCAGAGTCTGATCCCAAGCGAGGGTCAGCGGGAAACATCTCCCCCGGGAGCTGAAGGGATGGAGACCACCGCAAGGAGGGTTTTGACATGGCTTACTCTTTCTTCCTGGTTCCCTCACATATTGGCTAGAGATCTTTCCACACTGGTAGGTTAATTCATATACCTTATACTTATACATGCGATCTTTCAGCACACCCCAGTCTATTTCATTTGCACACTGCGATATAGCAATCCCCATACATTCTGGTTTCACATCTTTCCATCTGTTCACATTTCTTCTTTTCTTTCAATTCAGCCCAATGTTTCTTTCATCATCATCTCACTACTTTTACATTTTGGCCACACCAGTTTTCTCTTTTCTTCATTATTTTTTACCATCCCCCATTTTCCTTCACTCGTTCTGTAATAAACCTCCCCATTTTCCTTTCCCATATTTTGCAAGGAACTCCCATACTTGATATTGTTTGTACTCATGTACACAATTTCAGTTTTTAATGATACTCTAGACCCATTATCATTTTGATATATATTTAATTTATTACAGTGAGCATGTTTCTGCAAACTCCCTCATTTTCTGCATTTCCTCTTTTGTTCTTAGCACTCCAGCATACAATTTTATACTCCTAGGATCTTTCCTCATGTTATCTTTTCTGACATATATCCACATGCATTCCCATATACTCATTTCATTCCATATATTCCCTTACAGCCAGTATGTCTTGCAAGATTTATGGGTGACACCTTGGTCCATACTCTCCTTTTATCCTTTTGCCATGCATGCCCAGCGTCTGGCCTTGGTCCTCCTTGCGGTGGTCTCCGTCCCTTCAGCTCCCGGGGGAGATGTTTCCCGCTGACCCTCGCTTGGGATCAGACTCTGAAGCCAATTGTCTAACCAGTAAGTATGGGATCACCATTTTCGGCCTCATACTTTTGTCCTAATCATAACCTATACCTCAACACATATCTAATTTGTTCTTTACAGACACCAGATGTACACATCAGCCCCTGATTAGGGATGAGCCGAACACCCCCCGGTTCGGTTCGCACCAGAACCTGCGAACGGACCGAAAGTTCGCACGAACGTTAGAACCCCATTGACATCTATGGGACTCGAACATTCGAAATCAAAAGTGCTCATTTTAAAGGCTAATTTGCATGGTATTGTCCTAAAAAGGGTTTGGGGACCCGGGTCCTACCCCAGGGGACATGTATCAATGCAAAAAAAACTATTAAAAACGGCCGTTTTTTCGGGAGCAGTGATTTTAATGATGCTTAAAGTAAAAAAAAAAAAAAGTGAAATATTCCTTTAAATATCGTACCTGAGGGGTGTCTATAGTATGCCTGTAAAGTGACGCGTGTTTCCCGTGTTTAGAACAGTCCCTGCACCAAATGTCATTTTTAAAGGAAAAAATCTCATTTAAAACTGCTTGCGGGTTTAATGTAATGTCGGGTCCTGGCAATATGGATGAAAATCAGTGAGACAAACGGCATGGGTACCCCCCAGTCCATTACCAGGCCCTTTGGGTCTTGTATGGATATTAAGGGGAACCCTGCACCCAAATTTAAATAAGGAAAGGTGTGGGGCCACCAGGCCCTATATACTCTGAACAGCAGTATACAGGCTGTAGGTTTGTTGTTAAGTAGAATCTCTTTGTAATTTTGAACGGGTACATTTTTAACGTGTTTAGCTCCAGCCAAAAAATCTTTTTTAAGCTTTTTGGAAAACATAGGGAAGGGTTATCACCCCTGTGACATTTGTTTTGCTGTCTTTCCTCCTCTTCAGAAGATTTCACCTCACTTTTTGTCCCAATGGATTGGAAAGCATCAGTGGAAAGGAGAAATGTTTTTCCCATATTAACTCTTACAGGAGAGAATTTCCCTTCCTAGGGGTAGATTTCATCTCACTTCCTGTTGTCTCCTTCCGTTTGCAAGTAGGAGTCGTTTGTAAGTTAGTTGTTTGAAAGTAGGGTCCTGCCCTATATACTCAGCAGAAATTTGGGCCTTAGGTGTTGCTGTGGCCACAACACTGTAAGCCCTCACAGGGCTCTGCTGTGAAATATTAGATCAAGAATTGTAATTACATGCCCCTGTTGAACAGGAGCTGAAAAATTAGGCCTTAGGCACTGGTGCTGGTGCCACAACACTGCAACCCCTCACAGACACTCTAGTTGGAATGCAGGAACGAGCCCTGCTGCAAAGTATTGCATCAAAAATTGTAATTACACGCCCCTGTTAAACAAGGGCTGAAAAATTGGGCCTTAGGCACTGGTGCTGGTGCCACAACACTGCAACCCCTCACAGACACTCTAGTTGGAATGCAGGAACGAGCCCTGCTGCAAAGTATTGCATCAAAAATTGTAATTACACGCCCCTGTTAAACAAGGCCTGAAAAATTGGGCCTTAGGCACTGGTGCTGGTGCCACAACACTGCAACCCCTCACAGACACTCTAGTTGGAATGCAGGAACGAGCCCTGCTGCAAAGTATTGCATCAAAAATTGTAATTACATGCCCCTGTTAAACAAGGGCTGAAAAATTGGGCCTTAGGCACTGGTGCTGGTGCCACAACACTGCAACCCCTCACAGACACTCTAGTTGGAATGCAGGAACGAGCCCTGCTGCAAAGTATTGCATCAAAAATTGTAATTACACGCCCCTGTTAAACAGGGGCTGAAAAATTGTGTTTTAGGCACTGGTGGTGGCGCCCAGAACCAAAAATGTTCTTACAAGCTATCAGCGTGATGATTGAGGAGGAAGAGGATAATTACTCAGGGATAGTCACTCAGCATCAGCATAGGCAGTCTTTGAAGGGATCTGAGATTTCAAAAAAAATTATTCGGTTACATCAGCATCAGGTGCTTGGTAGCTGGTGGTGATCCAAGACTCATTCATTTTTATGAAGGTCAGTCGATCGACCGAGTCAGTGTACAGACGCACCCTGTGATCAGTTACCACGCCTCCAGCAGCACTGAATGTGCGTTCCGAAAGAACGCTGGATGCAGGACAGGCCAGTAGCTCAATTGCATACTGTGCAAGCTCTGGCCAGTGATCCATCCTCAAGACCCAGTAACCCAGAGGATTTTCGGTGGGAAAGGTGTCCAAGTCTGATCTTGCCCCTAGGTATTCCTGCACCATGTAAAACAGACGCTGGCGATGGTTGCTGGAACCGATCATACCTTGGGGCTGCGGACCAAAAAATTGTCTGAACGCATCGGTCAGACGGCCACCTTCTCCACCGCTCCTTCTTTGACTGACCGAAGCCTCAGCAACACGTTGTCCAGAAACAGGAGTTTGTAACCTCCCAGTCTCTGGGAACGCGTTGCACAGACCTTTCTGCAAGGCCTCCCGAAGATGTTTCATCCTCTGCTCCCTCTGCGATGGCAAGATAAGGTCCGCAACCTTACCCTTGTAACGTGGATCAAGGAGGGTTGCCAGCCAGTATTGGTCCTTCTCCTTGATACCACGAATACGAGGATCCTTACGCAGGCTTTGCAGGATCAGGGAGGCCATGCAGCGTAGGTTTGCTGAGGCATTCGGTCCGGAGTCCTCTGGGTCACTAAGGACGACATGGTCCGCAGCCACCTCCTCCCAGCCACGTACAAGTCCATGTGTTTCTTGGGACTGATCCCTTAAAGACTGCTGCTGATGCTGAGTGCCAGGCTCCACCTCCATACTGACACAATCTTCCTCCTCCTCCTCCTCCTCTTCCTCCTCGTCCTCTTCCTGTGTGATCGGCAGGCACGCAGGAACACAGTCTGGATAAAGGGGGCCTTGAGAGCTAAGGAAGTCCTCCTCTTCCTGCCTCTGTTCTGCCTCAAGTGCCCTGTCCATTATTCCACGCAGCGTGTGCTCCAACAGGTGGACAAGGGGGACAGTGTCACTGATGCATGCACTGTCACTGCTCACCATCCTCGTGGCCTCCTCAAATGGTGACAGGACAGTGCATGCATCCCTGATCATGGCCCACTGGCGTGGGGAAAAAAAACCAAGCTCCCCTGACCCTGTCCTGGTGCCATAGTCGCACAGGTACTCATTGATGGCCCTCTGCTGCGTGTGCAGCCGCTGCAGCATGGCCAACGTTGAGTTCCACCTGGTGGGCATGTCACAGATTAGGCGGTTCTTGGGCAGGTTAAACTCCTTTTGGAGGTCCGTCAGCCGAGCACTGGCATTATATGACCGGCGGAAATGCACACAGACTTTCCTGGCCTGCCTCAGGACATCCTGTAAGCCCGGATACCTGCCCAAGAACCGCTGCACCACCAAGTTAAGGACGTGAGCCAAACAGGGCACATGGGTCATTTGTCCCTGTCGGAGGGCAGAGAGGAGGTTGGTGCCATTGTCACAAACCACCATTCCTGCCTTAAGTTGGCGTGGCGTCAACCACCTCTTAACCTGCCCCTGCAGAGCTGACAGAACCTCTGCCCCAGTGTGGCTCCTGTCCCCCAAGCACACCAGCTCAAGCACCGCATGGCATCTTTTGGCCTGCGTACTTGCGTAGCCCCTTGAACGACTACGGAGCACCGCTGGTTCCGAGGAAGAGGCCATGGAGGAAGAAGAAGAGGAGGGGGTGGAGGAGAGAGGTGTGTCACAATCATTAGCATTTTGGAGGCGTGGTGGCGGAACAACCTCCAACACTACTGCACCTTGTCCTGCATCCTTCCCAGCTGCCAGCAGAGTCACCCAATGCGCCGTGAAACTTAGGTAACGTCCCTGTCCATGCCTGCTGGACCATGAGTCAGCGGTAATATGCACCTTACCGCTGACCGCCCTGTCCAGCGAAGCATGGACATTGCCTTCCACATGCTGGTAGAGAGCCGGAATCGCCTTCCGTGAGAAAAAGTGGCGTTTGGGTACCTGCCACTGAGGAACCGCACATTCCACAAACTCACGGAAGGGGGCAGAGTCTACCAACT
Source organism: Aquarana catesbeiana (assembly GCA_037953035.1). Lineage (NCBI taxonomy): Eukaryota > Metazoa > Chordata > Amphibia > Anura > Ranidae > Aquarana > Aquarana catesbeiana. The sequence continues at coordinate 454,281 of JBBHAA010002021.1, read as the reverse complement.
GAAAAGGCAGCAGTTGAAGTGCTAGCAATTTTGCCAAGCTAGCATTCAACCGCTGGGCATGTGGATGGCTGGGAGCAAACTTCTTTCGGCGGTGCAGCAGCTGGGGCAGGGAAATTTGCCTGGTATAATCTGACGTCGGTGTACCAAAATCAGATTGCCCACAAGTACGTGGCTGTGACACACCTAATTCTACACCTTCATTCCTCTCAGTGCAGGTCTCAGAGAGGACTGAAGGTCTAGTGGGGTTGGAAATCTCAGCTGATGAGGAGCAAGCAGAGGTCCTCTTTGTTCTTTGGTGTGGGTCTTTTAGATACGCTTGCCAGCGAACTGCATGGCAGGTCAACATATGTCTGGTCAAGCATGTAGTACCCAAGCGGGAGATGTTTTGGCCACGCGAGATACGCTTGAGACATATGTTGCAAATAGCAGCGGTGCGATCTGATGCACTCGTCTCAAAAAAGGCCCACACCAAAGAACTTTTTGAATAACGCGCAGAGACTGCAGTGCCCTGCACATGTGGAGCTTTGGGGTGTGATGCAGTCAATGTGCTGCCCTTAGGCTGGCCCCTGGAGGGCATCCTGCCTCGTTGGTGATGTGCCACCTCCTCCTCCTCCTCCTCTCTCCTATCAGGCACCCAGGTTGAGTCAGTGACCTCATCATCCCCTCCCTCCTCATCACTGGAGCAAACCTGGCAGTATGCTGCAGCAGGGGGAGCATGACTGCCAGATTGCTGTCCTTCTTGGGCACCCCCTCTGTCCGTGCTCGTGTTACTGCCTTCATCGAGCTCAGTATCATCATCAGAGCCTTCCAAACGCTGGGCATCCTCCTGGAGCATGTACCCAACACTGTGGTCAAACAGTTCGAGGGACTCCTCAGGAGGACATGGTGGGGCTAGGGAAGGAGTCACTGATGACATTGAGCCGAGGGAAGAGGCCGCTGCTTTGCCAGACAAAGTACCCTGGGCATGGGTGAGAGAGGATGAGGAGGATGAGGACGGCTTGGTCATCCACTCGACCAAGTCTTCCGCATGTTGCGGCTCAACATGGCCAGCTGCCGAAAAAAAGGCCAAGCGTGTCCCATGGCCACGTGCTGATGAGGATGCACCGTCTCCACGACCAGCACTAGACACAGAGCCTGCTTGCCCTCTCTTATTGGCTTGTGACTGTCTGCCTCTCCTTCTTGGCCTTCCAGACATACTAATGGCCTGCAGCTGCACTAAGCTGGGATATATATATATATATATATATATATATATATATATATATATATATATATGTACTGATACTGCAGCTAGCAAAATCAACTGCCTGCCTGTAGTATGAGAACACCACCAACCTTCTACAGGTAGCTTTAGCTGAACACTGTGAGGTGGACGCACCCCACTAACTTGTAGGTTTAGCAGAACACTGTGAGCAGGACGCACTGCACTAACTGTAAATAGTCTAGCTGCCTGACTGTGGTACTAATAGGATCAAAAGAACACCAGCAATTTTCTTCAGGTAGCTGTATTTACTGTAACAAGACAAGCCTGCCTGTCAGTAAGAAGATAACAGAAACGGATCTAGCTGAACACTGTGAGCAGGATGCACCGCACTAACTTGAAGGTTTAGCTGAACACTGAGCAGGACGCACCCCACTAACTTTTGTAGATTTAGCTGAACACTGTGAGCAGGACGCACTGCACTAACTGTAAATAGTCTAGCTGCCTGACTGTGGTACTAATAGGATCAAAAGAACACCAGTAATTTTCTTCAGGTAGCTGTATATACTGTAACAAGACAAGCCTGCCTGTCAGTAAGAAGATAACAGGAACGGATCTAGCTGAACACTGTGAGCAGGACGCACCCCACTAGCTTGTAGGTTTAGCTGAACACTGTGAGCTGGACGCACCCCACTAACTTGTAGGTTTAGCTGAACACTGTGAGCAGGACACACCCCACTAACTTGTAGGTTTAGCAGAACACTGTGAGCAGGACGCACTGCACTAACTGTAAATAGTCTAGCTGCCTGACTGTGGTACTAATAGGATCAAAAGAACACCAGTAATTTTCTTCAGGTAGCTGTATATACTGTAACAAGACAAGCCTGCCTGTCAGTAAGAAGATAACAGGAACGGATCTAGCTGAACACTGTGAGCAGGACGCACCGCACTAACTTGAAGGTTTAGCTGAACACTGAGCAGGACGCACCCCACTAACTTTTGTAGGTTTAGCTGAACACTGTGAGCAGGACGCACCCCACTAACTTGTAGGTTTAGCTGAACACTGTGAGCAGGACGCACTACACTAACTGTAAATAGTCTAGCTGCCTGACTGTGGTACTAATAGGATCAAAAGAACACCAGTAATTTTCTTCAGGTAGCTGTATATACTGTAACAAGACAAGCCTGCCTGTCAGTAGGAAGATAACAGGAACGGATCTAGCTGAACACTGTGAGCAGGACGCACTGCACTAACTTGTAGGTTTAGCTGAACACTGTGAGGTGGACGCACCACACTAACTTGTAGGTTTAGCTGAACACTGTGAGCAGGACGCACCCCACTAACTTGTAGGTTTAAATGTAAATAGTCTAGAAGATAACAGGAACGGATCTAGCTAAACTGAATACAGTGTATATATATATATGCAACACCTGGGATGCATATATATATACACAATACACTGTAAGTGCAGCTAACTGACTGACTGACTGACTGTTCTGCCTAATCTATCTAACTCAAATCAAATGTTACTGTCTGTCTCTCTCTCTCTCTTAATGAACGCCGGAACACACACTACACAGGGCCGCCGTGCAGGCGGCCTTATATAGTGTGGGGCGTGTACTAAATCCCCTGAGCCATAATTGGCCAAAGCCTCCTTGGCTTTGGCCAATTACAGCTCTCTGTTAAGGCGGCGCTGTGATTGGCCAAGCATGCGGGTCATAGTGCATGCTTGGCCAATCATCAGCCAGCAATGCACTGCGATGCCGCAGTGAATTATGGGCCGTGACGCGCCACACGAATTTGGCGCGAACGGCCCATAAAGTTCGGAATTCGGCGAACAACCGAACAGCCAATGTTCGAGTCGAACATGGGTTCGACTCGAACACGAAGCTCATCGGGTTAGAGATGTATCATGTATATCTGTACTATGTATACTCTATGATATTTTATCATTATGGCTATGTTTTAGAGGATTATTATGCTATGTTGCTTGTTTCATGAATTGTTTATTTATGATCATGTTTTATATTGGATGATGTTTATACCAATAAAATTGTTATTCTTTTTACGCACTTTGTTGACCTTATGACCACCATGGACACCTCACTTAAAGTCCCACGGGCGACTGTTCGGTTCTGTATATAGTTTAGGGATGGAGGTGTTCCATGTTAGGGAGCAGCTTGTAGACTTCCCTTTTTTCTGACTTTACCCAGGTGGAAGACACCTAAATGCCCTGGTCTATTGCTGCCCCCAGATCTTTTGGCCAATACTTTTTTAACATCCATAATATACATGTTGTTTTCCTTTTGCTTGCTGGCAGACCTGGCTCCCCTGTATTGCTCTCTTGTCATGGGTATGGCGGCTCGTTCATCCCCGGGAGCTGTGATGCACGGATGGGGATTTCTCTCCCCTGCTGTCTCTCCCCCCTCCCTCCCCTTTGGGAGGGGAGGGGCGAAGCCACCATGTGCATCGGCGTCATGCTCCTTTGCCTGATGGGAGACTTCCGCTTTTCAGCGGTGTCCCCATCTCCATGGCAATGCATATCATCACAGGCTGGGGGCGGAGATCGCGATTGCATCCTGCCGTTCTTCGGCGGGCGCATTGCGGTTCCTCCCCTTCACCGCCAGCTTGCATGACGTTAGGGGCGGAGGCCGCGGCGGATGTCCGGGTATTTAGGCGGGGGTTTTGACATGGCTTACTCTTTCTTCCTGGTTCCCTCACATATTGGCTAGAGATCTTTCCACACTGGTAGGTTAATTCATATACCTTATACTTATACATGCGATCTTTCAGCACACCCCAGTCTATTTCATTTGCACACTGCGATATAGCAATCCCCATACATTCTGGTTTCACATCTTTCCATCTGTTCACATTTCTTCTTTTCTTTCAATTCAGCCCAATGTTTCTTTCATCATCATCTCACTACTTTTACATTTTGGCCACACCAGTTTTCTCTTTTCTTCATTATTTTTTACCATCCCTCATTTTCCTTCACTCGTTCTGTAATAAACCTCCCCATTTTCCTTTCCCATATTTTGCAAGGAACTCCCATACTTGATATTGTTTGTACTCATGTACACAATTTCAGTTTTTAATGACACTCTAGACCCATTATCATTTTGATATATATTTAATTTATTACAGTGAGTATGTTTCTGCAAACTCCCTCATTTTCTGCATTTCCTCTTTTGTTCTTAGCACTCCAGCATACAATTTTATACTCCTAGGATCTTTCCTCATGTTATCTTTTCTGACATATATCCACATGCATTCCCATATACTCATTTCATTCCATATATTCCCTTACAGCCAGTATGTCTTGCAAGATTTATGGGTGACACCTTGGTCCATACTCTCCTTTTGTCCTTTTGCCATGCATGCCCAGCGTCTGGCCTTGGTCCTCCTTGCGGTGGTCTCCGTCCCTTCAGCTCCCGGGGGAGATGTTTCCCGCTGACCCTCGCTTGGGATCAGACTCTGAAGCCAATTGTCTAACCAGTAAGTATGGGATCACCATTTTCGGCCTCATACTTTTGTCCTAATCATAACCTATACCTCAACACATATCTAATTTGTTCTTTACAGACACCAGATGTACACATCAGCCCCTGATGATGCGAGTAGAGCTCGCGAAACGTGTCGGGTTAGAGATGTATCATGTATATCTGTACTATGTATACTCTATGATATTTTATCATTATGGCTATGTTTTAGAGGATTATTATGCTATGTTGCTTGTTTCATGAATTGTTTATTTATGATCATGTTTTATATTGGATGATGTTTATACCAATAAAATTGTTATTCTTTTTACGCACTTTGTTGACCTTATGACCACCATGGACATCTCACTTAAAGTCCCACGGGCGACTGTTTGGTTCTGTATATATACAGTATAAGTTGCACACTTAACATTTGAACCGTGAGTGAGGCATGAAGCAGCCTTTTCCTAAAAAAAAGGAGAAAAAACAAAATCTTTGTGTGGAGTTGAAATGGCCCCCACTGAGTCAGGAAATACATGTTAGGGGTAAGGGTCTGTAGACTAAACCTTTCTTTGCGCTCATTCCCCCCTCTGAGGTAGAGCATCTGTTTCTAAGTCTCAACTAACATAGAAGACCAGTGATTGAATAATTGTGGATGTGTTCCTCAGTGTTTATTAACCTAGCCTATAGAAACCCATTCATGTGAACTACCGTTAATAATAACAGATGATAACAGTCAACAAAATATGTGAATTGGATACATGCCTTTAACCTAGAAGTGTATAACAAAAAAATTAAGTATATTGGTACCCGTTCTTAAAAGGTTGGTCAGGACAATATGAATATAGGGAGGGTAGGAGGGAGGCGGGTGATCCACCCACCGAGTTTCAGCCCTTGTTTAACAGGGGCGTGTAATTACAATTTTTGATGCAATACTTTGCAGCAGGGCTCGTTCCTGCATTCCAACTAGAGTGTCTGTGAGGGGTTGCAGTGTTGTGGCACCAGCACCAGTGCCTAAGGCCTAATTTTTCAGCCCCTATTCAACAGGGGCATGTAATTACAACTCTTGATCTAATATTTCACAGCAGGGCCCATTTCTGCACCCACCAAGAGCGAGTGAGGACTTACAGTGTTGTGGCACCAGCACCACCACCACCACCACCAAAGGCCCAGTTTTTCTGCCCCTGTTCAACAGGGGCATGTAATTACAATTCTTGATCTAATATTTCACAGCAGGGCCCTGTGAGGGCTTACAGTGTTGTGGCCACAACAACACCTAAGGCCCAAATTTCTGCTGAGTATTTAGGGCAGGACCCTACTTTCAAACATCTAACTTACAAACGACTCCTACTTGCAAACGGAAGGAGACAACAGGAAGTGAGATGAAATCTACCCCTAGGAAGGGAAATTCTCTCCTGTAAGAGTTAATATGGGAAAAACATTTCTCCTTTCCACTGATGCTTTCCAATCCTTGTTCCACAAAAAACCCCAAATTTTCAAAAAACATTTGTCATTGGGACAAAAAGTGAGGTGAAATCTTCTGAAGAGGAGGAAAGACAGCAAAACAAATGTCACAGGGGTGATAACCCTTCCCTATGTTTTCCAAAAAGCTTAAAAAAGATTTTTTGGCTGGAGCTAAACATGTTAAAAATGTACCCGTTCAAAACTACAAATAGATTCTACTTAACAACAAACCTACAGTCCCTGTCTTGTTTGCACCACCTGTATACTGCTGTTCAGAGTATATAGGGCCTGGTGGCCCCACACCTTTCCTTATTTTAATTTGGGTGCGGGGTTCCCCTTAATATCCATACAAGACCCAAAGGGCCTGGTAATGGACTGGGGGGGTACCCATGCCGTTTGTCTCACTGATTTTTATCCATATTGCCAGGACCCGACATTACATTAAACCCGCAAGCAGTTTTAAATGAGATTTTTTCCTTTAAAAATGACATTTGGTGCAGGGACTGTTCTAAACATGGGAAACACGTGCCACTTTACAGGCATACTATAGACACCCCCCAGGTACGATATTTTTTTTACTTTAAGCATCATTAAAATCACTGCTCCCGAAAAAACGGCCGTTTTTAAAAGTTTTTTTTGCATTGATACATGTCCCCTGGGGTAGGACCCGGGTCCCCAAACCCTTTTTAGGACAATACCATGCAAATTAGCCTTTAAAATGAGCACTTTTGATTTTGAACATTCGAGTCCCATAGACGTCAATGGGGTTCTAACGTTCGTTCGAATTTTCGGTCCGTTCGCAGGTTCTGGTGCGAACCGAACCGGGGGGTGTTCGGCTCATCCCTAGAGGAGGAGCGCAAGGTCTCTAACATACACCAGCTCCGTGATGTTGTCATGGAGGAGTGGAAGAGGATTCCAGTGGCAACCTGTGAATCTCTGGTGAACTCCATGTCAAAAAGGGTTAAGGCAGTGCTGGAAAATAGTGGTGGCCACACAAAATATCGACACTTTTGGGCCCAATTTGGGCATTTTCACTTAGGGGTGTACTCACTTTTGTTACCGGCGGTTTAGACATTAATGGTTGTGTGTTGAGTAATTTTGAGAGGACAGCACATTTACACTGTTATATAAGCAGTACACTCACTACTCTACATTATAGAGGGGTATACTCACTTTTGTAAGATACTATATTCTTATATGTGATAAGCGTCCATCACCTGTAAACAAAATGTTCATTCGTGAAGCAACCACCCCCTATGGGAAGAATACACGCTTACCAACTAAATATGACCCCCTAATAAAAGAGAAGTCAACTGAACTTGCAATCGAGCACCCAGCTTTAGATCACCATAGAGCAACTCTTCACTCTCTTCTTGCTGGCAGATGGTTATCAGTCGTTTCTCAATCAGGTATTATCCCATAAAGTTCATTTAATTAAACCCAGTAGTCCAAACAGTATGATCACCTGTTGACTTGGCACCATCCATAGGCAGCTTAAAGTGGTTCTTCATCTTTTGTCTCTCTCGTTTTTTGTCTTGTAGATGACCCTGTAGCCTAGGCAGCAGGAAACTATGACAACTTGCTGTCCATTTGATCAGTTGCAGGGTAGTGTGCTGTCCTTTATCTTCTTACCAGAATATTTTTATGTTGTTGTCCTACTAAAGCTAATGCTGCAATATAGAGGATCTGAGATCCATATTTGCATACTGATATTTAAAGAAGGAGTGGTGAATGCAGCTTATTAATGATGGTGTAAGGAGTTCACAGAAGGAAAATACATCAGGTATGTTTCCATGTCTTCATCTGAGCATTTCCTCATTCTCCCCAGCTAGGACACACTCAGATTACATGCAAACATACTTGATGTATTTTCCTTCTGTGAACTCCTCACATTAATAAGCTGTATTCATGACTCCTTCTTTAAAAACCATCAGGCAAATATGGATCTTAGATCTTCCATATTGCAGCATTATCGCTAGTAGGTATATTCTGGGACAGCACACTACCCTGCAACTAGTCACAGCAACTGGAGGGAGTGGACAGCAAGTTGTTGTAGTTTTCTGCTGCCAAGGCTATGGGGTCACCTACAAGACAGAGAGAGACACACAAAAGGTGACAAACCACTTTAAGCTGCCTGTGGATGGTGCCAAGTCAGACGGTGATCACACGGTCGACTGGGTTTAAGGAGGTTAACTTTATAGGGTGATGCTTGATTGAGAACCGACTCATAACCAACTGCCAGCAGGGCCAGACAAGCCTACTGGGATAGCGGGAAATTTCCCGGTAGGCCGTTTGCCCTGGGGCACTTTGAGCTGTGTCTGCGACGCTTCATATTCTGGAAAGCTGGTGATCCACCTCTAGAGGTCTAACACTGGCCTGCAGTGTTTGGGAGTCACCGCCATTTAGTTCTAGCCACCGGCTCACTGTCGGAAACGTGACAGTTTGTGCGGCTGTAAAGGCTCTCGTCCGCGTGGCATTGTGAGAATCTTGAGAAGCCTGAAGGGCTTGCAGGATGCGGTACAGAAGTGAGGGCGGCTCTGGTTAAGGGCTCAATTCCCAGCAGGCATGCGGAGCACTCGGCTTATGTGGCCATCTTCAAGGGTTGTCACCACGTTCCCCTTCTGGGAACTATTGAAGGAGCATGGAATTCAAACTCAAATTGGGTCTTTAAAATCAGTAAACAGGCATTATTTCCAGGAGGATTAAAGAAGCAAAAAAAAGCCACCATCTCCTAGAATGATCTCCTTACCTACCCTAGGGAGAATAACTAAAAAAGCTATACCTTCATGGACTTTCAATTCTTAGCCACTGAGCATATTCAAATAAAAGCATATTAGCATATACAGTACAAAATATGTATGTACCTATGACCACCTCCTGGACCATGTCTGCACAGCCTATGACCACCTCCTGCACCATGTCTGCACAGCCTATGACCACCTCCTGCACCATGTCTGCACAGCCTATGACCACCTCCTGTAACATGTCTAGGGTTGCCACCTCTCGGGGATTCACCCAGACAGTCCAGGTTTTAAATCATGTGTCCAGGTTTCAAGTGGACTGAATTACAGACACATGATTCAGACTATGCTGTTTTCCCCAAGTAACCAAGATAGTCACACACAAATCTGTTGCCAGAGCTGCGGGCGGCTGTCTCTGAGCAGGTTCAGCATCACTGGGGGTCAAGGCGATGATGTCAGCAAGAGTAATTTGGCCACACCCACTGTTCGCTGCGGCACGCTATGTGCACCGCAATACTACTTACCTTTACAGCACCCAAAGGTGTCCCAGGCTGCTAAAGTGTTCAGGTTTGGCTTGAAGAAAAGGTGGCAACCCTAACCATGTCTGCACAGCCTATGACCACCTTCTGTAACATGTCCACACAGCCTATGACCAGCTCCTGCACCATGTCTACACAGCCTCTGACATCTCCTGTACCATGTCCGCACTTTTACAACTTTTAACTTGAAATTTGCTCATATATATATATATATATATATATATATATATATATATATATATATATATATATATATAAAGCCCTATGTGCTTTCATATCTGTCTTATATATATATAATACACTATTCAAATTTAAAATGTATGATTTTCCCTTTTATGAAGAAAAAAATGATGTTATGCTGTTGGGCTGGTATAATAATGCTATGGGGCTAGAAAAAAATTATTTCCAGGGCTGGTTTTTATTCCCAGTCCAGACCTGTCTGTGAGCTATAGCTGAGTTCTTGATTGCAAGCACTGTTGAGTCGACCTCTCTTTAATTAGGGGGTCATATTTAGTTGGTAAGCGTGTATTATTCTTATCACATATATGAGAATATATGAAAACTTGAAAGGAGGACTTTTTCTTTTGCATGTGGACTTTCTTCCTTTTTTAAATTTTTTTGCTTGCTTTATACATATATTGTACATCACCTGACACTTTCTGGCAGTACGACTCCTTTTGATGTCAGATTATATATCAACAGTATTATGTTTAGGAAAAGTGCCATCTGTTCTCATTAAAAGGTATTGATGAGCTCCAGTCATTGACTTTGCCTAGGCTGAGATGATGTCATCGTCTTCTGCAGGCAGGAGTAAGAATTACCTCAGACCCCCCCCCCCCCAGTGATCAGACTGAACATTGGAACTTCGTAGCAAATCACAAAGTGAGAAGCTGCAGCCGTGGCTGACATTTTTCAAACATTAGTCAATATGGGCAGCACAGTGGCTAAGTGGTTATCATGGCTGCCTGGCAGCACTAGGGTCATCAGTTCAAGTCCCAACCACAGCACCACCTGCCTGGAGTTTGCATGTTCTCCCTGTGCCTGTGTAGGTTTCCTCTGGGTACTCTGGTATCCTCCCACGCTCCAAAGACATGCTGGTAGGTTAATTGGCTCAGGTCTAAATTGGCCCTAGTATGTGTTTGTATGAATGTGAGCTAGGAACCTTACATTGCAAGCTTCTTGAGGGCAAGGACGGATGTGAATATGCAATATATATGTAGAGTGCTGCGTAAGTTCATCGCTCTATATAAGTACAATATATAAAATACAGCAGAGAACTGCAAAAGTGACAGGATTTACTTGACTGTGTCATCCCTGAAGCATGCAATTGATAAAGTATTAGAGCATGCTCACTTAATAAATAAGGTGATGCTGTATTCATTTTGAATACCCAATCACGTCCAAGGAGAATTTTAAGGATATGTGCTTGCAACTAATAGGATAAGTAAAGTGAACACAGCGTCACATTATTTACTAAGCAAAGTGAATATTAATTTTGCAAACTGCATATTCACATTCCTAAGTGAACAGCTTCAGCAACATAGGAAAAGAGATTAGCATAATGAAAATACAATTTTTGTGTGTAGATACAGTATTTATAGAGAGATATAAAGATCTATAAATAAGTATGTTCTTCTTTAAATCTTTTAGTACGTGGATGTGGATAACGGAAGATAACTTCACACCTTCCAGATGGCTACAACAGGAGGTATGTTTTGTTCTCAATTAGGATTTGGGTCTTCCATTGATTGGAGGCTAAACCAGCAAGTTCAAGGATCATATTCCTCGAAAACGAATGTAACAATCTGATCACCCAAATTCTTCATAACATTAAAGCACTGCAATGGATCAGCTGACTTTGGAAGGGCCAATAATGGGGTCTTTGTTTTGTGCCAGACCCCTCACTAATAAGGGGGGTGCAGGGTGTTAAACACTGTTTTCATGGTATTATTATTGATATTCTGTAAATTATATTGATGAGGAAAGTTCCAAGAAAGTCGGTTCAGTTCTTGTGTAAAAACTCAAAAAATAATTTAATAATAAAATAGCAAAATATTATAAGAACAATATCAAAATGTAGAATGTAAAAATAACATCAATAGTGTATTATATTCTTAAGATGAAGATTGAATCAGATATGTGTCTTTGTGTGTGTGTCAGAAGCAAATCTGCCTTAATCAGTCTTTCTGTTTCCAGCTTTTACTCCTAAAATCTGACACCCACTTTATCTTTAAAAGGGCTGGTTTAAAGTTCCTCTGAGACTTCTCTAATAAGACATAGCTTCCCTCCCACCTCCCACGCAAGGATGGGGGTTGTTCTCTCTCTCTATGCATTGATATTCCTGAGGAGTGGGCAAGAACAATGTGTGAAACCATTTAATATATACAATATAAGTTTCCTTTAAAATCTAAATCACATACTACATAAATCAGTATGTATATTAAATTCATTAAAACCCAATGTTCTTATTAATATCCTAATCAAGAAATATTGTAGTTTAACCACTTCAGCCCCGGACCATTTGGCTGGCCAAAGACCAGAGGACTTTTTACAATTTGGCACTGTGCTGCTTTAACTGGTAATTGCACAGTCATGCAATGTTGTACCACACAAAATTTGCGTCCTTTTTTTCCCACAAATAGAGCTTTCTTTTGATGGTAAATGATGTGGGGGTGTGTGTTGCACAAGGTGATACAACGTTTGGTGAATGGTGCACCCATCCAATCTGTCACGTACACTCTCTATACATCCAGCTGAAGACTCCATATTTGATTTCCAATATATCTGACTGCGCACAAGTTCTCCAGTGCGGACTGACAGCAGAGACATCTTCCCATTTATCAGTCTTTATTTCTGTTTAAGGATAGCGCCGCTTTGATGTGTCACTAGTTTCCAATCAGTAGTATAAACCTCACTCTCCACAATTGTCTCCTATGTTCTCCTATCATTGGACTCACCACCCATAATATGAGACTGATACAAACATGTGTAGCAATACACTGGTTAATAGCATACCATTGGAAATCCTCTTCAGTTCCTAACACATTTGAAAACCAGAATCAACAATATTAATCTTATGGAAAAAAATATTCCACACACTACAGAATACTAATCATTTTTACAGTAAAAAATGGGACCCATGGCTTAACCTTTCCAATCTCTTTTTCCTTGTCAAAAGAAGTTTATTGAGTATACAATATTATAAAGATACATAAAGTAAGTTTACAAGGATCTATAAAGTAAGCTCATTGTTTTACAGTAGGGTTTATATAGGTAAATATCATGAAATTTCAAATATTAAACATTGGGTTCACGTAAACCTAAATTAAAGATATATATCATTTCCTTAGTTACTTTTGTTGGTATTTAAATGATTTATACCTACTATACATATTGTTTACAAGTAGAGTGTATATAGGTCAAATAAATTCTGATAATGAGCTTTAATCGTAAGGTGGAGAAAAGGAAAGAGAAAGAAGAAAAAGGGTAGAAAGGCAGAGGTATGGTCCACAAGGTTGTCCCGCTCGTCAGTTTATTATTCTTTTTAGTTCTCTTTGAAGCCTTAGAATGGGTGTCTCTGTAAGTCATTTAATCTGTTACCATGGCAACAGGACAGAGTCATTGAAATTTGACAGGAACTGTTGTTTTATCCAAGGATGCCAAAGTTTTTCAAATTTTGGAATTTGATTTTGATCGATGGCTACCATCTTAGCATGGGACATTGTATTATTCATTCTGTGAATTGTTTCTGCTAGTACCAATGTAGGAGATTTCCATGCCTTGGCCACTGTTTGTTTTTCAGCCGTTATTAGTTGGATCATAAGTTTGAATTGAGAGAGTGTTAACCATTCCGGTTTTAGATTAAGTAAAGTTATATATGGATCTGGTTGTATTATTTTTTTAAATATTTTAGATGCAATCACGAAGACTTCCTTCCAGAAGGTTTGGATTACTGGGCACGTCCACCATATGTGTAAATGTGTGCCTATTTCTGGGCATCCTCGAAAACAAAGAGCTGAAGTATTAGGTGAATATTTTGCCACTCTAGCAGGTACAAGGTACCAGCGAGTTAGGACTTTATAATTTGTCTGCAGTGCTAAGATGTTGGGTGAAGATGACTTAGATGTAAGCCATATGTTAGACCAGTCCGTGTCTTCTAAAGTTCGTCCCAGGTCCTCCTCCCACCTCTGAACGTAAGAGGGTCTATTAAGATTTACTACTCCATATAATTGATTATAAAGTGATGAAATTGTACTTTAGCAAATGGATCTTTTGTACAGATTGATTCAAAAATGGATAATTGGGATAATGGTGTATCCCCCTTTAGGAATGGTGTATAGAAATTTTTGATTTGGAGATATCTAAATATCTCAGAGTTTGGTAGATCATATTTTTCTCTAAGCGATGGGAATGAAAGGAATGATTTAGATGCTATGAAGTCATTTAATATCTGAATGCCTGATGTTGTCCAAGCTTTAAAAGAATTTGGGTAGATCCATGCCGGATAAAAGGCCGGATTTCTGATAAAAGAAAGGAGAGGATTGTGTGGAGATTGTAACTGATATTTGGTTTTTAGTTTATCCCAGAAAAATAAGAAGTGTTTAGTTATGGGATTATGAATTTTAAAGCGGTCTTTAGGATCAAGCCATAACAAGTTTGATATTAATAGAGGGTCATTTTCTGAAGCCTCTATAAATACCCATAATGGAATTTCCTGTTTTGCATGGTATTTGGACAGACTGGCCAAATGTGCTGCTCTGTAGTAGTTAGTAAAATTAGGGTATCCCAGGCCTCCTTTATTTTTGGGAAGATGTAGTGTGTGTATAGGTATACGTGGTTTAGAAGAGCCCCATATAAACGAAGTTGCTCTTTTTTGTACTATTCTCAAAAAATAGGCAGGAATTGGAATAGGGAGGACTCTGAATAGATAAAGCAATTTGGATAGAATAGTCATTTTGATTGCATTAATCTTCCCTATCCAGGATAAAGGAAGTTGCGACCATTGTTTTATGAGATTTGTGATCTGTCTTAATACAGGAGGATAATTGGTTGAGAATAAGTCAGAATGAGATGCTGTTAAATTAATTCCAAGATATGGGATTGATTTTTCTGCCCATGTGAATGGGAGTGCAGCCCTAGCCGGGATCAATTCCATGTTTGTGAGCGAAATATTAAGCACTAGGCATTTCTTAGGATTAATCATAAGGCCGGATAGGGCTGCAAATCCATCAAGAGCTGGTATTAAGTTAGGACCAGAGACCTGTGGTGATGATAGAAAAAGTAATATATCGTCTGCAAATATACATAATTTGTGTGTAATACCTCCTACTTCAATGCCAGTTATAGTTTGGTTTGTTCTGATGTATTGGGCCATGGGTTCGAGTATAAGGGCAAATAATAAGGGAGATAATGGGCAACCCTGTCGGGTACCTCTTTCGATATTAAAGGCATCAGATTTCTATCCAGCATATTTTATATAGGCTTTGGGTTTATTATATAATGCTTTGATCCATGTTAAAAAGTGGGGTCCAAAACCCCATTTTTGTAATGAATATTGCATATATTGCCAGGATACTGTGTCAAATGCCCTCTTAATATCGAGAGATAGAAAACATAAAGGGATTTTCCGTTTTTTAGCAATATGTGCCAATAACACTGCCCTGCGTACATTATCGCCTGCCTGTCTATTTGGCATGAAGCCTACTTGATCTCTATGTATTAATTTTCCTATAATGCTATTGAGGCGTTTTGCTATTATTTTTGCTAATAATTTAATATCGAGGTTTAACAGAGAGATAGGCTGATAATTCACAGAGGAAGTATCATCAGAAAGGGGTTTTGGGATCATACAAACAATTGCCATTAGTGTTTCTTGACGAAAAGAATGTCCTTCTAGAAGTTTGTTAAAAGTTTCAGTGAGAATGGGAGAGAGTATTTCTGAGAATGTTTTATAGTATAAAGCCGAGTATCCGTCTGGGCCTGGTCTTTTGTTAAGTTTTAGGTCTTTTATGGCGTTAGCAACTTCATCTATAGTTATAGGCTCATCCAAACTGCTTTTTTGATTCTGAGACAACTCAGGTAAGGTTATTTTTGAGAAGAAGGATTCAGCCTCTGTAGGATTAAATTCATTGTTTGTCTTGTATAAAGTTGCAAGATGTGAGTGAAATTTATGGACTATTTTAACTGGATTACAAGTATAAACATTTTTTGATAATTTCAAACGTATTGGTTTGAAAGATTTGTTAGTTGAATTTAATGCCCGTGCCAAATATGTACCTGGTTTGTTTGTATTCATGTAGAAATTGTGTTTGGAGCGTTTGAGGGATTTATCAACTGACTCAGTGAGAAATAGATCATATTCCAATCTAGATTTTTCCAGATGAGATTTTGTACTCTGAGATGGATTATCTTGGAATGATATGTAGGCTGCATTAAAATTGAGTTCTAGTTTTTTTGCTAGATTTTTGCGTTCCCATTTAAATAGTGCCATTTGTCTTTGTATTGTACCACGCAAGACATGCTTATGAGCTTCCCACAGTGTTATTGGGGAGATGTCTGTTGTATTATTAATTGATATGTATTCCTTTAAAGCTTGTTCAATGGCCATCTGATGTAGTGGGTGTTTGAGCATTATGTCCGGTAAGTACCACGTTGGGTCATGCGCTTTTGGTATGGCTGAGGCTATAGTAGTGTATACTGCATTATGGTCAGACCACGGAATCGGAATTATATCTGATGCAATAATTTCTGGTATCATTCCTATTGTTTGAAAAATATGATCTATTCTGGTGAAGGTTTGATGAGGGTGCGAGAAATAAGTGAATTTCTTTTTCATTGGGTTACTTTCTCTCCACGAATGTACCAGATTGTATTTGGAAAGAAGTTGAGAAAAAGGTAATCTAGAGGTTATTTTGGATGGTGTAAAAGGTGATTTATCTAGAAATGGGAGGAGGACCTGGTTCGAATCCCCGCACATTATCACTGTTCCTATTTTGTGTGTATTAATCACTTGTAATATATGTGAGAGGAATGGTGTAGGTTGTTTGTTAGGAGCGTAGTAGGAAATCACCGTGATTGCTGTATCCATTATATAACCCATGAGTATCAGGTATCTACCTTCTGGGTCTTTAATTTCTGATGATATGGTGAATGGTGTGGATCGGTGAAATGCAATTAGAGTACCCCTTTGTTTGGTTCAGGCAGAAGCCGTGTAAATTTGTTGATAAAAAGGAGAAATATATTTTGGAGTAGAATCTTTGGTGAAGTGTGTTTCTTGGAGGCATACTATGTGAGCCTTCTTGTTATGGAAAGTACGGAAGGCTTTGGTCCTTTTTTGAGGGACATTTATTCCCTGAACATTCAGGGAAAGTATATTCAGTGGTGCCATGGCAACAGATCAAATAGTTTTGACTTACTTTTTGTTATGCAGAGCTGACTGCGCAGATCAACCTGTGTGGACTGAAGAGATGAAAATATAGAAAAGAAACCAGTGAATTCTGGAGTAAAGAGTAAACAAAAAACATATGAGATTAGATGATACATTGTATAAATTATTTTTTGCAAGTAATCACAATTTAATCGTGAAAGAGAATAAATATCTCTCTCAGGGGAATAAGTGCCTTCGTCACACTCCCACATAATATGGTTGGGAGAATGAGGAGGGCTAATGGGGGTACACGAATCTTCCGCTTACAGGAGAGAAGTGCTATGTCAAAAGACATCAAAATGATGATTCATTAATTGGAGTGCAGAATATAGTTTTTGTTGAAATTATTTATTCCAGGGTGGTTGTATATGGTTAGTCTTGCCCTAGGCTAAATAATTCAGTTAGAAAGGTACTGTTAATCACTTTGGTACTGATGAAGATAGTTTGAATTATTTTGGGATTTTAACCCTTTTAGAGTAAACAATTACATATTTTATTCATATGTAACTGTTTAGATATGTTAACTCATAAAATTGAGGTTGTATTGCTTCAGATTAGAATAAACAAAAACATAATTCTAGGAACTAGTTAGGTAATAATATATTTGTTTTAAGAAAAGAAAGAAAAAGCTTCCATTACTTCTGGATTATTGAACACATTTGTCCTAAAAAGTTATAAATCTATTGTTATTACCTGAAAATATATAACTGAACAAGAATTTCCTTATTTCACTTATATATTCTAAGGCTATATGAATCAGAAGTAATAAGAAATATAACTGGAATGTAACATGATCCCACACAGTGTGTGACTATCAGAATGCAGTTACATTCAGTTATAAATACAGGTTTTTTATAGAGAACCATCTCTTAGTATAATAAATGAAGAGATATCAGGAAATAGGATGTCAGTCCATTGAATCTTCTTGGTCCATGGATGATGTGGCATAACGGCCTCTTTTGTGAGAATGATGATTCCCATTTTGTTCTGAAATTTTTTGGGTGCTGCCTGAAGGTGAAGATGATGCCATTCTTCTGCGTGTGAGAGAGTTGCTGCTTGTGGGTTCTGTCAGATTTAATTTTAAAAGGGTTTGTTGTAGTTCATCTGCTGATCTGCTTCTGTAAATTGTACCTTGGTAGTTAAATCTGACTGAAAAGGGGAAGCCCCATTGATACATAATGTTGTGGCGTTGCAGTTCCATTAGTTGGGGTTTCATGGATCGTCTTTTAGTAATAGTAAGTTGGGATAGGTCAGCAAAAATTTGATAATTGTGTCCTTGAAAATTAAGTTCCTTTTTTTCTCTTGCAGCAATTAGTATTAGTTCTTTCGTTCTGTAATAATGAAATTTTGTGATTATATCACGTGGGGGTCCATCTTTCTTTTTGGCTGTGAGGGCTTTGTGCACTCTGTCCAGTTCTAAACGTTCAATAGGGATATCTGGCTTTAGTTCTTGTAATAGAGCAGTAATAGTAGATTGCAGGTCTGTCACAGTTTCAGGTATTCCCCTTATGCGCAAGTTTGAACGTCTGGCTCTATTTTCGTAATCTTCGAGCTTAGTTTGAAGTATTAAATTCTCTTCTTTTAATTGTTCCAATTCTGTTATATTTTCTTGGGTTGTAATTTCAATTTCATCCATTTTTATTTCTAAGGCTGCGGTGCGGTTTCCCAGCTCTCTTATTTCTTTGGTTAGGCTTTTTGTTATTTGGTCTGAGGTTTGTTTTAAAGCCTTATGAAGCATCTTTTCAAATTGTAATAATATTACTGGGGATGCTGAGAAGGTTTGTGGAGAAGTTTGTGAGAGGATTTGTTCTGTATCTGACTCAAATGGAGAGTCTTGCTGTGACATTTTCTGTCTGTGAGAGCGCCCTGATGCTGTATATTGTGAGGTGACTGGAGCTGCTTCAGCTGCAGTGAGTGCCTGTGAGCTCTTTGTGAGGTGATTTTTATTTCTGCCACGGTTTCCTCCCAGTACCATATTTCCTGCCCAAACTTTCACAGTTTGTTCCCTGGGGCAAAAAGGTTCAAATGGATACCTTTTGAGCCTGCAGGCTCCGCTTTGTCCTTCTCTTCTCTCCTCAGCGGTGCGGAGCTCTAACAATGCATGTCTGCTCCGCTAGACTCTGCCCATCTCCCCCCTCCAATCTCTTTTTCAACCCTGAATGACATTACCAAGTATCGGAGTCCGAAGAACAACGTAAGATATGTATATATATAAAAATCATAGAGTTTATTGTTAACTTGTTGACTTGGCATATGATAAAAGCTTTTTGTACCCAATAAAAATAGTTTGTGGACAAAAAAAAGTGCACTATTTTATTCATTGTTGGATTAAATATGTAATATATGTTGTGGAATGGAATGCACCGCATGCAAGTTGGGTGTACAACTAGATAGTTTCGAACTAGGATTGGGGAACACTACAATGGTGCTAATTATGCAGATGACAAAAGTTCACCGGCATGGAAAGAGTTAATAGGTCTTAATAGACTTCTTGAGAGAGAGGTCTGGTGGATCTTCACCTTAGGTACTAGAATTCCTCCTGTTATGAATTCCAGATGGAATGTAGGCCTTTTTTAAAAATAATGATTTTGTTTGTGTATGTATACCTGTAAAGGACTTTCTTTGTCAACATACAGCTTCTAGTACATTTCATGAACAGATCTGAAGTTTTTACAGTCTTAATATTCTGATCCCTCATTTGTTGTTTCCTTTCCTTATTTCTGCAGGTGAGTTTTTATCGGTCCCTGTAAAAGTTATTGTGTTCTGATGTTTAAGAATTGCTATGGAATTTTTCAAAATTTTCATTGCATTTATTCATTCACTACTAAAGATCTATGCTATTAAGTGCATCACTGCCTATTCCCTTGTTATATTGGATTTTAATTGTTCAATTGTGTTATTATGTTGTGCCAGCCCCCTTTTTGGGTGAAGCAAATTTGTGTATATACAGTATCTCACAAAAGTCAGTACACCCTCACATTTTTGTAAACATTTTATTATATCTTTTCATGTGACAACACTGAAGAAATGACACTTTGTTACAAGGTAAAGCAGTGAGTGTACAGCTTGTATAACAGTGTAAATTTGCTGTCCCCTCAACATAACTCGACACACAGCCATTAATATCTAAACCGCTGGCAACAAAAGTGAGTACACCCCCTAGGTGAAAATGTCCATATTGGGCCCAATTAGCCATTTTCCCTCCTCTGTGTCATGTGACTCGTTAGTGTTACAAGGTCTCAGGTGTGAATGGGGAGCAGGTGTGTTCAATTTGGTGTTATCGCTCTCACCCTCTCATACTGGTTACTGGAGGTTCAACATGGCATCTCATGGCAAAGAACTCTCTGAGGATCTGAAAAAAAGAATTGTTGCTCTACATAAAGATGGTATAGGCTATATGAAGATTGCCAAGACCCTGAAACTGAGCTGCAGCATGGTGGCCAAGACCATACAGTGGTTTAAGAGGAAAGGCTCCACTCAGAACAGGCCTCACCATGGTCAACCAAAGAAGCTGAGTGCACGTTCTCAGTGTCATATCCAGAGGTTGTCTTTGGGAAATAGACGTTTGAGTGCCAGCATTTCTACAGAGGTTAAAGGGGTGGGGGGTAGCCTGTTAGTGCTCAGACCATACGCTGCAAACTGCATCAAATTGGTCTGCATGGCTGTCGAAAACAAAGGGAGAAACAGCAATTCTTCAAAGAGGAACACGCAATTACCAAAAATATAAATGACCTTTAATGAGAAAAATACACTTTAAACACCAATCAAAAATATATGGTTAAAAAAACAGGCACCACCAATATTAAAAAATGACAACGTTGTCATAAACCATCACAGATGGCCACCACAAACATACACCATACATTCCTCCTATTGAATGAGTACAAAATATTATTGCCAATAGGTCATCAATTCTGAGATTGATGATCCCTATAGGCAATTGATAAGTGATATATAGTAAACATAAAGGAGGGCGAATGGGGATGCAGCCATGTAGGAAATCATGTCCACTATAAGAATGTCAATTGTAAGGGAAGCTGACCGTCACGTGCAGACTGTTAGAGTAATGGACTGAATTGTCCTTGATGATGTAGGTACAGCGTAGTGATGGAGTACAGCAAGGCACAGTGAATAGGGGAGGTCAGCGCCTGTATGCAAGTAGCAGTAAGCCTTGGAGAATGTGAGCAGGTTTGGATGATATTGCAGAGTCGGTGTTAAATAATTGGTAACGGGTGAGAGTGAGATGGTTATATAGAAGGCAGTCCAAATATAACAAGGTAAGATCTCACCCAAATCTAGTAGCACCGATCAAGACGGAAACCATGTATGGCTCGTTGCATCTCTGGCTGGCTAGTCAGGCTGGCTTCCATGTGTAGAGGTGGTCTCACCTACGGGAATACAGGGAGCACTGTGGAGAACCTACATAGGTCGGCGTGCTGCGTGTTGACGTCCAGTCATCCTGTTCCCGGGTGAAAGCGCACAGTCTCGTGGAGGCGCGGACAGAGATTCCAAGGCTGATTGGGGGTTCTGTGGGAGGGCTAAGCAGGGCGTGATGGCGTCATGCTGACGCGTTTCATCCGCCACTCAGATTTCGTCAGAGCATGCGCAGTCGCTGGAGCTATCGTCTTAAGTAGCACAGACGCTGAGTTCAATGAGTACATCAGCAATCGGATGCTTCAGCAGCAGCGCAACTAATTGACAGCCATACGTCTATACAAAAATACAAAAGTTAATGAGGGGCCGGTCTGCAGGTGCACATATCCACAAAGAAAAAGGGGAAAAAACAAAAGAGGAAGGAATCCAATGTATGGAGAGGACTAAATTAGGGGATGAACTGAAAATACAAATAACAGAAATAGAAAAACGAGGAATTAGTAGTAAATAAATATAGCTGAATAGAATATGGTGGTAAAAATAACGATAAAAAAGGGAGAATACTAAATAAGAAAACAGAATGTCTGCTGACATAGACCTCAGAGGTAATTACAGATCAATGGAAGGACCCCATAAAGGGGTAGTGGGAGTTAAGGTGTGAGGAATACTGAAAGGCTACATTCATTGTTGAGCCCAAGGGGCTGCATACTGTTGAAATTGTATATCCACATTTTTTCTTTTTGACAGAGAATTCTGTCAAAGTCGCCCCTCCTTAATGGGAGATTCAGTGTGTAAATGCCCTTAAAGGTGAGTCCGGTGGGGTTCCCACCATGGAATTTAATGAAGTGCAGGGGTATGGGGCACTCATCGTCTTTACCCAGAATGCTTTGGACGTGCTCACCGATTCTGACTTTAAGCTGCCTCTTAGTCTTGCCCCATAGTTCTTGCCACATGGGCAGGTGAGCATATAGATGACTCTCGTGGTGTTACAATTAATAAAGTCATGGATTTTAAAATGTTTTTTGCCATCAGAGTCAGTGAACACGTCCGTGCACTCAGCATATTTACAGGCCGAGCAGCCGCCACATCTATGCATACCCTTCAAGGGTGGGAGTTGGGAGAGCCAGTTGGGGGTAGGTGATCTCTTAAATTCAGAGTGAACAAGGCAGTCTCCCAAATTCCTAGAGCGGCGGGCAGTGAGGAGAGGACGTACGCCCACAATGTTACCCAGAGCATGCGATTCAGACAGAATGTGCCAATGCTGACTTAGTATTGTCCTAACTTGGTCCCATTGGGCCCCAAATTTTGTAATGATCCTAGGAGGTCCATGTTGGTCACTCTGAGATTTAGGATCTCTTTTAAGTAACAATTTCTGTCTATCTGTCTGGATGGCACGTCTTTTGGCTTCTCTGATACAAGAGTGGGAGTAGCCTCTTTCCCTGAACCGGCCGTAAAGATCTCTGGCTTCTGTAAAGAAGTCTTGTTGGTTGGAGCAGTTTCTACGTGTTCTGAGAAATTGGCCGATCGGTATGCCCTTGATCAGAGATCTGGGGTGATCACTGGTAGCTAGAAGGAGGGTATTCGCTGCTGTGGATTTGCGGTGAGTTTTAGTGTTAATGAATCCATCCTCAACACTTATAGTTAAATCAAGGAAAGGGAGGGTATGATAGTGGGCCATGAACGTGAGTTTGATATTACGTTCATTAGTGTTCAGTTCATTCATGAACTGCAGTAGCTCCTGTTCCGTGCCATCCCAGATCATCAGCACGTCGTTGATGTACCTCACCCACATGCGGCTGTGGCCAAGGTACATCGGCGAACGATATACCAACTCCTCCTCCCACAGGCCTAGATGAAGGCATGCATATGAGGGGGCCCAGGGGGCTCCCATGGAGGTGCCCCTGATCTGTTGGTAATAGGTTCCAGTAAATTGGAAGCAATTGTGTTCCAATAGGAAGGTGAGGATCTCACTAATAAATTCATTTTGATGCCCAAGGAGGGGGAATTTCTTGTCAAGGAAGAACTGGACAGCCCTTAGCCCCCAGGTGTGAGGGATCGACGTGTATAAGGATTCCACGTCGATCCCCACCAGAAAGGCTCCAGCCGGCAGGGCCATAGCGTCCAGTCGCAGCAGTACATCTCTGGTGTCTTGCACATAAGAGGATAGGTCGTGTACCAGTTCCTTTATGAGTGCATCAATGAATTTACAGATTTTTTCCAGAGGACCATTGACAGCAGACACTATGGGCCTGCCAGGTGGGTTGACTAGGGACTTGTGGAGCTTGGGTATTATATAGAATGTCGGGGTATTGAATTGTTCAACCCGTAAGTAATTGAATTCTTTTCTGGTGATCAGTTTTTCTTCCAGGCCTAAACTTAGTTGGTAATTAAGTGCTTTGACAATGGCAGGGAATGGATTTGAGTGCAGTTTACGATATGTCGATTCATCACCAAGCAGTCTCCTTACCTCATTCTCATATTGGTCCTCTGTAAGGAGGACCACATTGCCACCCTTATCACTGCCCTTGATGACAATGCCAGAGGCCTCCTCAAGTTCCCTAAGTGCTTTTCTCTCCTCCGGAGAGAGGTTGTCAAGGCCCTTATATTTCCAATTGACCCTAGACAAGTCCCTCCTGACTTGCGCCAAAAAGAATTCAATAGGTTTGTACTTCGACAGGGGGGGGCATTTTGACTGATTTAATGGGTATGTTCGCTGAGCGAGTGAAAGTTTGCTGATGCTGTGAAGTCTCTGTTTCTACATCAGAGTCAGCATTCTCCTGTAGGACAGAAACCAATGCGTCTAGGGCATCTTTTTCATACTTATTGGTTTGACTCAATTGAACCCCGTCCTGTCTTGAAGTATGCCAATATTGAAAAATCACCTTTCTCAGATAAAGGGAAATATCTTTGTAGACCTCAAATTCATTCATCCCTGATTTAGGGGAGAATGAGAGGCCTCTTTTCAATAATAAAAGATGGTGATCATTGAGAGGAAATTGTGTAAGATTAACTACCTTCATATCTTGAGGGGAAGGGGAAGGGACAAGACCATGTGGGATGGGGGAATCCTCTATGTTCTGTGTGTTTTGCTCCTCAGTTGTCGTTGACTTTTGCGTGTTTCCCGTGCCCTCCCCTGACGAGGTGGAGACTGAACTGTGGATGTCTTGCCTTTCGTGTTGGGTTTGATTTTTCCTGTATTCGTGGGGCTGTCTGGAGGGGGGTGACCCTGCTCTAAAAAAGTTACCGAAAGATCTTTGTTTTCACTATCACTTTCCGTGGATGAATATTGCTTACAATTGACTTTAGAGCTATGGGAATTCTTTGACTTGTTATTTCTTCCTTCTACGTGATCTGCTTCTGCCTATGTAGATCATGGGGTCAAAAAGATCGCCACGTTCGAGGTCCAGAAGGTTCTGTTTAAACTTATCCTGTTTGTGGGTTTTTAAGTTTTTTTGTGTTTTTTCTACTTCTTTTTTAAGAAGTTTGTTATATTTGTCAAAGGAAGGGTCTTTCTTAAATGGTTCAAGTAGCCCCACACTTACTTCCATTTCAGTTTTAATTTCCTCTAATTGGATCTGTTCCTCTGCGACAATCATCTGCATTATTTCAATGCCTCGTTTTACACAGCTGGCCTTCCATGCCTCAATAAAACGAGGGGTATGGAGGTGCCCTGCTGGAGTGACTCATTCTCTTAGGCCACGTGGTATAATGCCTTTCTCAATGTGGGATTTGAGAGAGGAAATATCCAATTTTCTATTTAAAAACTTAATAGTAAGTTGTTTATGATTCCTGAACAACGACTGAAGGGAATCTTCACCACCATTCAAGGAGTATTGTTCCCAAGAGAAAGCAGACTAAATCTCACGTTCTATGTCAGCATCCAATAAGTAGGCCATATCAAGAGGGAAAAAAGGGAGCAGAGGACTAGTGGAAAGGATGGACACCTGCGAACGGGTCCATAAAGTTAAAAAGCAGCTGGGGTGGGCCAATTGGTGTATGTGAAGGCAGAGCTGGGTTCAGGAAGGGAAGTATGATCCCACAAAAACATATATAGGCAACAACCTAGGGGTAAAAACAGAACTGACAGCTCTACAAGATAGTATAGTAGCAAAAGGCAGAGATTATGGGTATCTGTGCCTTTATATAATCAAGGTAATTGACTTACACCAATGGCAGCTAAGCCGTAGTGATGGTGCGTACCTCTGAATTGTTTACGCATACCAAAAACAAAGGGAAAAACAGAAGGAAGCCTCTTCTAAAGATGATGCACACGAAAGTCCTGTGGTCTGAGACCAAGATAAACTTATTTGGTTCAGATGGTGTCAAGCATGTGTGGCAGCAACCAGGTAAGGAGTACAAAGACAAGTATGTCTTGCCTACAGTCAAGCATGGTGGTGGGAGTGTCATGGTCTGGGGGCATGGTCTGGGGGGGAATCATGAATGCCAACATGTAATGTGACATACTGAAGCAGAGCATGATCCCTTCCCTTAGTAGACTGGGCCGCAGGGCAGTATTCCAACATGATAATGACCCCAAACACACCTCCAAGATGACCACTGCCTTGCTAAAGAAGCTGAGGGTAAAGGTGATGGACTGGCCAAGCATATTTCCAGACCTAAACCCTATTGAGCATCTGTGGGGCATCCTCAAACAGAAGGTGGAGGAGCGCAAGGTCTCTAACATCCACCAGCTCCGTGATGTCATCATGGAGAACTGGAAGAGGACTCCAGTGGCAACCTGTGAAGCTCTGGTGAACTCCATGCCCAAGAGGGTTAAGGCAGTGCTGGAAAATAATGGTGGCCACAAAAAATATTGACACTTTGGGCTCAATTTGGACATTTTCACTTAGGGGTGTACTCACTTTTGTTGCCAGCGGTTTAGACATTAATGCTTGTGTTTTGGGTTATTTTGAGGGGACAGCAAATTTACACTGTTATACAAGCTGTACACTCACTACTTTACATTGTAGCAAAGTGTCATTTCTTCAGTGTTGTCACATGAAAAGATATAATAAAATATTTACAAAAATGTGAGGGGTGTACTCACTTTTGTGAGATACTGTATGTTCTGTCTTTTTCATTAAGCAATATGCTGTGAACAAGGCCACATGCCGAAACACGTTAGATGCTTTTCATGTCACTCCTATGGCACAATTAAAAAAGTATCAAAAGGATTTTGGTATTGATGGCTTTTTTCAATTATTTTGCATTTCTGAATTCATACATAAGCCTCAAATTTATTTCAATTATTTTTTGGAAAGTATTTCAGACCTTTTATGAGGACATGCATCCTCTTTTTTAAAGGATACTCCACTCAGGTTATATATGTCTTCCCCTATTGTTCTCTTTTTCCCTGCTCCATATCACCTCCTGTTTCTGGGGGTTCTCTCCTGTTTTTCCACCAATTTTTATTGTATGTGCGTGGGTGCCTCCAATTGTCTTAAAAAGTCTTTGGGGATGTATCATCCTGATATTGTTTTCCCAGGGGGATCAAATCTATTGTGTAGGGGTATTACATACCATTCCTGTGGTCTATTATACCAAGGTTCTTGAGGTCCTGGTCTGAACTTTGTGTTCCATTTATTTCCTCCATGCCACTGCTTTTGGTTTCTTCGTCTTTTTCTTTTTGGGAGCCCACGACTAACTGGCCTAAAGTTTTCTTCTCTTTCATTATATTATAGAGCAGGGAAGAAATAAATCTTTTGGAAATGAATAAAATACCTAGTTTTTACTGAAACACTGTACAGATTTCACACTTTGGAGTAGGGATGAGCTTTGAGTTTGAGTCGAACGTGAGTTCGACTCGAACATCGTCCGTTCGACCGTTCGTCGAATTACGAACATTATGGGCCGTTCGTGCCAAATTCGAGTGGCGCGTCATGGCCCATAATTCACTGCAGCATCACAGTGCATTGCTGGCTAATGATTGGCCAAGCATGCACTATGACCCGCATGCTTTGGCCAATCACAGCGCGGTAAGAACGGAGAGCCATAATTGGCTAAAGGCAGGGTGGCTTTGGCCAATTATACCTCAGGGGATTTAGTACACGCCCCACACTATATAAGGCCGCCTGGAAGTCAACCTTGTGTAGTGTGTTCCGGCATGCTGAGAAAGAGAGAGAAGTGTAATTTCATTTGAGTTAGATAGAGCAGGCAGGAGAGTCAGTTAGCTGCAGTCAGTGTATTTAGTTATATATATGCATCCCAGGCGTTGTATATATACATATACACACTGTATTCAGTTTAGCTAGATCTGTTTCTTTTATTCTCTTCCTAATATACTTACAGGCAGGCAGCTGCAGTATTTTCAGTCAGTGTACTGTATCCTGTGCACAGTGTGCAACTAAAGCTAACTGCAGACAATTGCTGGTGTTCTCTTCCTAATAATACCTCAGGCAGGCAGCTGCAGTATTTTCAGTCAGTGTACTGTATCCTGTGCACAGTGTGCAACTAAAGCTAACTTCAGACAATTGCTGGTGTTCTCTTCCTAATAATACCTCAGGCAGGCAGCTGCAGTATTTTCAGTCAGTGTACTGTATCCTGTGCACAGTGTGCAACTAAAGCTAACTGCAGACAATTGCTGGTGTTCTCTTCCTAATAATACCTCAGGCAGACAGCTGCAGTATTTTCAGTCAGTGTACTGTATCCTGTGCACAGTGTGCAATTAAAGCTAACTGCAGACACTTTCTGGTGTTCTCTTCCTAATAATACCACTGGCAGGCAGCTGCAGTATTTTCAGTCAGTGTACTGTATCCTGTGCACAGTGTGCAACTAAAGCTAACTGCAGACAATTGCTGGTGTTCTCTTCCTAATAATACCTCAGGCAGGCAGCTACAGTATTTTCAGTCAGTGTACTGTATCCTGTGCACAGTGTGCAATTAAAGCTAACTGCAGACACGTTCTGGTGTTCTCTTCCTAATAATACCACAGGCAGGCAGCTGCAGTATTTTCCGTCAGTGTACTGTATCCTGTGCACAGTGTGCAACTAAAGCTAACTGCAGACAATTGCTGGTGTTCTCTTCCTAATAATACCTCAGGCAGGCAGCTGCAGTATTTTCAGTCAGTGTACTGTATCCTGTGCACAGTGTGCAACTAAAGCTAACTGCAGACAATTGCTGGTGTTCTCTTCCTAATAATACCTCAGGCAAGCAGCTGCAGTATTTTCCGTCAGTGTACTGTATCCTGTGCACAGTGTGCAACTAAAGCTAACTGCAGACAATTGCTGGTGTTCTCTTCCTAATAATACCTCAGGCAGGCAGCTGCAGTATTTTCAATCATTGTACTGTATCCTGTGCACAGTGTGCAACTAAAGCTAACTGCAGACAATTGCTGGTGTTCTCTTCCTAATAATACCTCAGGCAGGCAGCTGCAGTATTTTCAGTCAGTGTACTGTATCCTGTGCACAGTGTGCAACTAAAGCTAACTGCAGACAATTGCTGGTGTTCTCTTCCTAATAATACCTCAGGCAGGCAGCTGCAGTATTTTCAGTCAGTGTACTGTATCCTGTGCACAGTGTGCAATTAAAGCTAACTGCAGACACTTTCTGGTGTTCTCTTCCTAATAATACCACAGGCAGGCAGCTGCAGTATTTTCCGTCAGTGTACTGTATCCTGTGCACAGTGTGCAACTAAAGCTACCTGCAGACAATTGCTGGTGTTCTCTTCCTAATAATACCTCAGGCAGGCAGCTGCAGTATTTTCAGTCAGTGTACTGTATCCTGTGCACAGTGTGCAACTAAAGCTAACTGCAGACAATTGCTGGTGTTCTCTTCCTAATAATACCTCAGGCAGGCAGCTGCAGTATTTTCCGTCAGTGTACTGTATCCTGTGCACAGTGTGCAACTAAAGCTAACTGCAGACAATTGCTGGTGTTCTCTTCCTAATAATACCTCAGGCAGGCAGCTACAGTATTTTCAGTCAGTGTACTGTATCCTGTGCACAGTGTGCAATTAAAGCTAACTGCAGACACTTTCTGGTGTTCTCTTCCTAATAATACCACAGGAAGGCAGCTGCAGTATTTTCAGTCAGTGTACTGTATCCTGTGCACAGTGTGCAACTAAAGCCAACTGCAGACAATTGCTGGTTTTCTCTTCCTAATAATACCTCAGGCAGGCAGCTGCAGTATTTTCAGTCAGTGTACTGTATCCTGTGCACAGTCTGCAACTAAAGCTAACTGCAGACAATTTCTGGTGTTCTCTTCCTAATAATACCACAGGCAGACAGCGCCAGTATTTTCAGTCAGTGTACTGTATCCTGTGCACAGTGTGCAACTAAAGCTAACTGCAGACAATTTCTGGTGCTCTCTTCCTAATAATACCACAGGCAGACAGCTGCAGTATTTTCAGTCAGTGTACTGTATCCTGTGCACAGTGTGCAACTAAAGCTAACTGCAGACAATTGCCGGTGTTCTCTTCCTAATAATACCTCAGGCAGGCAGCTGCAGTATTTTCAGTCAGTGTACTGTATCCTGTGCACAGTGTGCAACTAAAGCTAACTGCAGACAATTGCTGGTGTTCTCTTCCTAATAATACCTCAGGCAGGCAGCTGCAGTATTTTCAGTCAGTGTACTGTATCCTGTGCACAGTCTGCAACTAAAGCTAACTGCAGACAATTTCTGGTGTTCTCTTCCTAATAATACCACAGGCAGACAGCGCCAGTCTTTCAGTCAGTATACTGTATCCTGTGCACAGTGTGCAACTAAAGCTAACTGCAGACAATTTCTGGTGCTCCCTTCCTAATAATACCACAGGCAGACAGCTGCAGTATTTTCAGTCAATGTACTGTATCCTGTGCACAGTGTGCAACTAAAGCTAACTGCAGACAATTGCCGGTGTTCTCTTCCTAATAATACCTCAGGCAGGCAGCTGCAGTATTTTCAGTCAGTGTACTGTATCCTGTGCACAGTGTGCAACTAAAGCTAACTGCAGACAATTGCTGGTGTTCTCTTCCTAATAATACCTCAGGCAGGCAGCTGCAGTTTTTTCAGTCAGTGTACTGTATCCTGTGCACAGTGTGCAACTAAAGCTAACTGCAGACAATTGCTGGTGTTCTCTTCCTAATAATACCACAGGCAGGCAGTTGATTCAGCTAGCTGCAGTATATTAGTGTACTGTATAGTGGGCAGAGTGTGCAGATAAAGCTCACTGTAGACAGTTCCTGTTGTTTTCTTCCTAACAATACTACAAACAGGCAAGCGATTTAGCTAGCTGCAGTATAATCAGTATATATATACATCCCAGCTGTGCAGCTACATCTCACTGCAGGCCATTCCTTGTGTACCTATTCCAATACATCAAAGACAGTATGTTACATAGTTACATAGTTACATAGTCATTAAGGTTGAATAAAGACACCAGTCTATCCAGTTCAACCTGAGTGAGTGTGGGTGCATGTCTACAACAGTATGTCTGGAAGGCCACCAAGGAGAGGCAGACAGTCACAGGCCAATAAAAGAGGGCAAGCAGGCTCTGTGTCTAGAGGCAACAGTGCTGGTCATGGACACGGTGCATCCTCATCAGCACGTGGCCGTGGAGCGCACCCTTGTCCTTTTTCTCAGCATCTGGCCGTGTTGAGCCACAACATGCCGAGGAGTTGGTAGAGTGGATAACCAAGCCATCCTCATCCTCCTCTTTCTCTGTCACCCAGGGTACCTTGGCTGCCAATGCAGGTGCCAAAGTGGCCTATTGCTTGGACTCGAGGTCATCATCAGTTACTCCTTCCCTAGCCCCACTGGAGGAGTCCCCCGAATTGTTCGACCACAGTGTTGGGTACATGCTGCAGGAGGATGCGCAGCGTTTTGAAGGCTCCGATGATGGTACATAGCTTGAGGAAGGCAGTAATGTGAGCCCAGAGAGAGGGGTTGCCCAAGAAGGACAACAAACTGGCAGTCATGTACCCCCAGCTGCAGCATACTGCCAGGTTTGCTCTAGTGACGAGGAGGGAGGGGAGGATGAGCTCACTGACTCTACGTGGGTGCCTTATAGGAGGGAGGAGGAGGAGGAGGCACATCTCCAATGAGGCAGGATGCCCTCCAGGGCCCAGCTTAAGGGCAGCCAACCATCTGCATCACACCGCAGAGCTCCGCAAGTGCAGGGTGCTGGTGACTCCGCGTGTTATTCCAACAGTTCTTTGGTGTGGGCCTTTTTTAAAACACGTGCAGCAGATCACACCATTGCTATTTGCAACATATGTCTGAAGTGTATCAAGCGTGGACTAGACAGCAAGCACTTGGGCACCACATGCTTAATCAGACATATGTCGAGCTCCCATGCAGCCCGTTGGTAACACTACCTAAAAGACCCACACCAAAGAACAAGGAGGACCTCTCCTTGCTCCTCCTCATCAGCTGGGATCTCCAACCCCACTATACCTTCAGTGCTCTCAGAAACCTGCACTGAGAGGAATGAAGGTGCAGAATTTGGTGTGCCACTGCCAAGTACTTGTGGGCAATCTGCTATCGGTATACCAACGTTTGATTCTAGCAGGCAGATTTCCCTACCCAAGTTGCTCCACCAGCAAAAGAAGTTCGCTACCAGCCATCCACATGCCCAGAGGTTGAATGCTAGCTTGGCTAAATTGCTATCACTTTAACTGCTGCCTTTTCAGTTGGTAGATTCTGCCCCCTTCCATGAGTTTGTGGAATGTGCAGTACCTCAGTGGCAGGTTCCCAAATGCCACTTTTTTTCATGGAAAGTGATTCCGGCTCTCTACCGGCATGTGGAAGGCAAAGTCCATGCCTCGCTGGACAGGGCGGTCAGCGGTAAGGTGCATATTACCGCTGACTCATGGTCCAGCAGGCATGGACAGGGATGTTACCTATCTTTAACCGTGCACTGGGTGACTCTGCTGGCAGCTGGGAAGGATGCAGGACAGTGTGCAGTAGTGTTGGAGGTTGTTCCGCCACAACGCCTCCAAAATTCTACTAGCGGTGATTCTGCCACACCTCTCTCCTCCACCCCCTCCTCTTCTTCTTCCTCCATGGCCTCTTCCTGTGCTGATTTGTCCTCGGTACCAGCGGTGCTCCGTAAGCATTCAAGGGGCTACGCAAGCATGCAGGCAAAAAGATGCCATGCGGTGTTTGAGCTGGTGTGCTTGGAGGACAGGAGCCACACTGGGGCAGAGATTCTGTCAGCTCTGCAGGGGCAGGCTCAGAGGTGGTTGACGCCATGCCAGCTTAAGCCAGGAATGGTGGCTTGCGACAATGGCACCAACCTCCTCTCCGCCCTCCGACAGGGACAACTGACCCATGTGCCCTGTTTGGCTCACGTCCTTAACTTTGTGGTGCAGCTGTTCTTGGGCAGATACCCGGGCTTACAGGATGTCCTGAGGCAGTCCAGAAAAGTCTGTGTGCATTTCCACCGGTCATATAATGCCAGTGCTCAGCTGGCTGACCTCCAAAAGGAGTTTGACCTGCCCAAGAACCACCTAATCTGTGACATTCCCACCAGGTGGAACTCAACGTTGGCCATGCTGCAGCAGCTGCACACGCAGCAGAGGGCTATCAATGAGTACCTGTGTGACTATGGCACCAGGACAGGGTCAGGGGAGCTTGTTTTTTTTTCCCCCATACCAGTGGGCCATGATCAGGATGCATGCACTGTCCTGTCACCATTTGAGGAGGCCATAAGGATGGTGAGCAGTGACAGTGCACGCACCAGTGACACTGTCCCTCTTGTCCACCTGTTGGAGCACACGCTGAGTAGAATAATGGACAGGGCACTTGAGGCAGAACAGAGGCAGGAAGAGGAGCACTTCCTTACCTCTCAAGGCCCCCTTTATCCAGACAGTGTTCCTGTGTGCCCGCCAATCACACAGGAAGAGGACGAGGAGGAGTAGGAGGATTGTGTCAGCATGGAGGTGGAGTCTAGCACTCAGCATCAGCAGCAGTCTTCAAGGAATAATTTACAGTCTGAAGGAACCCATGGACTTGTACGTGGCTGGGAGGAGGCGGCTGCGGATCATGTCGTCCTTAGTGACCAAGAGGACTCCGGACCGAATGCCTCAGCATACCTACGCTGCATGTAACCCTCCTTGATCCACGTTACAAGGGTAAGGTTGCGGACCTTATCTTGCCATCGCAGAGGGAGCAGAGGATGAAACATCTTCGGGAGGCCTTGCAGAAAGGTTTGTGCAACGCATTTCTTAAGCCTTGGAGGTTGCAATTTCCTGGTCGTCCTGGTCAATGTGTTGCTGAGGCTTTGGTCAGTCACAGAAGGAGCGGTGGAGAAGGTTGCTGTCTGACCGATGCGTTCAGACAATTCTTTAGTCTGCAGCCCCAAGGTATGATTGGTTCCAGCAACCATCGCCAGCGTCTGATTCACATGGTGCAGGAATACCTAGGGGCAAGATCAGACTTGGATACCTTTCCCACCGAAAATCCTCTGGGTTACTGGGTCTTGAGTAGGGATGAGCTCTGAGTTTGAGTCGAACTCATGTTCGACTCGAACATTGGCTGTTCGCAAGTTCGCCGAACAGCGAACAATTTGGGGTGTTCGCGGCAAATTCGAATGCCGCGGAACACCCTTTAAAAGTCTATGGGAGAAATCAAAAGTGCTAATTTTAAAGGCTTATATGCAAGTTATTGTCATGGGGACCTGGGTCCTGCCCCAGGGGACATGGATCAATGCAAAAAAAAGTTCTAAAAACGGCCGTTTTTTCAGGAACAGTGATTTTAATAATGCTTAAAGTCAAACAATAAAAGTGTAATATCTCTTTAAATTTCATAGCTGGGGGGTGTCTATAGTATGCCTGTAAAGGGGCGCATGTTTCCTGTGTTTAGAACAGTCTGACAGCAAAATGACATTTTGAAGGAAAAAACCCATTTAAAACTACTTGCGGCTATTGCATTGCCAGTCCGACAATACACATAGAAGTTCATTGATAAAAACGGCATGGGAATTCCCCACAGGGGAACCCTGAACCAAAATTTAAAAAAAAATGACGTGGGGGTCCCCCTAAATTCCATACCAGGCCCTTCAGATCTGGTATGGATTTTAAGGGGAACCCCGGCCAAAATTTAAAAAAATAATGACGTGGGGGTCCCCCTAAATTCCATACCAGACCCTTTAGGTCTGGTATGGATTTTAAGGGGAACCCCAAGCACAAAAAAAAAAACGGCATGGGGTCCCCCCAAAAATCCATACCAGACTCTTATCCGCGCACGCAACCTGGCAGGCCGCAGGAAAAGAGGGGGGGATGAGAGTGCGCCCCTCCCCTCCTGAACCGTACCAGGCCACATGCCCTCAACATTGGGAGGGTGCTTTGGGGTAGCCCCCCAAAACACCTTGTCCCCATGTTGATGAGGACAAGGGCCTCATCCCCACAACCCTGGCCGGTGGTTGTTGGGGTCTGCGGGCGGGGGGCTTATCAGAATCTGTAAGCCCCCTTTAACAAGGGACCCCCAGATCCCACCCCCTCCGTGTGAAATGGTAAGGGGGTACTTACCCCTACCATTTCACTAAAAAACTGTCAAAAATGTTAAAAATGACAAGAGACAGTTTTTGACAATTCGTTTATTTAAATGCTTGATTATTGATTATTCATGTTCGTGTCCCCTAGACTTTAACTGTGTTCGCGTGTTCGAACAAACCTTTTTCCTGTTCGCATGTTCTGGTGCGAACCGAACAGGGGGGTGTTCGGCTCATCCCTACTTACAAACGACTTCTACTTGCAAACGGAAGGAGAGAACAGGAAGTGAAATGAAATCTACCCCTAGGAAGGGAAATTCTCTCCTGTAAGAGTTAATATGGGAAAAACATTTCTCCTTTCCACTGATGCTTTCCAATCCTTGTTCCACAAAAAACCCCAAATTTTCAAAAAACATTTGTCATTGGGACAAAAAGTGAGGTGAAATCTTCTGAAGAGGAGGACAGACAGCAAAACAAATGTCACAGGGGTGATAACCCTTCCCTATGTTTTCCAAAAAGCTTAAAAAAGATTTTTTGGCTGGAGCTAAACACGTTAAAAATGTACCCGTTCAAAATTACAAACAGATTCTACTTAACAACAAACCTACAGTCCCTGTCTTGTTTGCACCGCCTGTATACTGCTGTTCAGAGGGCCTGGGGCCCCACGCCTTTCCTTTTTTTAATTTGGGTGCGGGGTTCCCCTTAATATCCATACAAGACCCAAAGGGCCTGGTAATGGACTGGGGGGTACCCATGCCGTTTGTCTCACTGATTTTCATCCATATTGCCAGGACCCGACATTACATTAAACCCGTAAGCAGTTTTAAATGAGATTTTTTCCTTTAAAAATGACATTTTGTGCAGGGACTGTTCTAAACACGGGAAACACATGCCACTTTACAGGCATACTATAGACACACCCCAGGTATGATATTTAAAGGAATATTTCACTTTTTTTTTTACTTTAAGCATCATTAAAATCACTGCTCCCGAAAAAACGGCCATTTTTAAAAGTTTTTTTTGCATTGATACATGTCCCCTGGGGCAGGACCTGGGTCCCCAAACCCTTTTTAGGACAATACCATGCAAATTAGCCTTTAAAATGAGCACTTTTGATTTTGAACGTTCGAGTCCCATAGACGTCAATGGGGTTCTAACGTTCGTGCAAATTTTCGGTCCGTTCGCAGGTGCGAACCTAACCGGGGGGTGTTCGGCTCATCCCTATTAGGCACAGACAAATAGTCCCAAACGGATTCACTGTACCTAAGCTCCCAGATAGCTTCAATCACTTGCATTATGTTCTGGGGAACATAAGGGAACTCCAAGCCATATTCAGTAGCAACACGCTTGATCAACATTCTCTGCAAACGTGCAAGTTTCGGTAAGGGTCTATTTTTCCCCATACCAGGAGGCACACAGGAATTCAAAGATTTGCTCACCATAGACCCAGCCAGCGTCTGAAGTGAACTTACAACTTTTGACAATGTCTCATTTACAGTGCTGTGTGGCTCCACACAAGGTGACATCATCCCAGAACTCAGGGCTGTCCATTCAGGGAAAGTCATAGCAGAGGCGGTATCTTCGCCTTGGGCCCATAACAGCTCTTGTGACATAGTCTCAAATAGGTCATCATCACCGGAGAGATCCGACATGGATTCTATCTCCCAGTTCTTCTGCTGGCAGATATCTATTTACAGTCCCAGATACATTCCCCAACAATTGCTCACCCGTTCCTGTCGTGGACTTTGTTGGATCCGGTTCGGGTAGTCTCTGGGTTAGGCCTTGACCACGGCCGCGGGAAGCCTTCACATATCCCACCTTCCTCTGGACAGGTACAACAGGGATAGGCGTAGTGGACGTAGAAATCAAAGTAATCTCCCCTGATGAGACGGCAACAGCAGTGTCTCTCTCTGGAACATTCTCAGCAACAACAGGCAAAGTCACGGCCTGTTGTTGCCGTTCTCTTTCCGCAGCAGTAGCAGCTTCTACTGTCACCCAATCCATTCGATAGGCACGGGGCGACATGGTAGGTTGCTCCACCATGAACAAATATTCTCTACATTGCGGGCAGGGACCAAATGGACGCAGATGTACGGTCAGTCCCTCATATTTGTGGCAGATCATGCCCAGCCCTTCGATATCTCTGGC